>CAUYSK010074543.1:0-69444 GCA_963575035.1 Avahi laniger | reverse complement strand
AAGAAGCAACAGCTGCTCCAGATGAGAAGGAATCAATGAAAGAACGCTGGAGGCATAAAGAATCAAAGCAAAAGGACACCCACAAAAGGGAACACCAGCTCTCCAGCAATGGATACTAACCAAAATAAGAATATTGAAATGCCAGATGAAGAATTTTAAACATGGATTGTAAGGAAGCTCAATGAAATGCAAGAAAAAATGGAAACCCAACACAAAGAAACCAGAAAAACAATGCAGTAAATAAATGAAAAAAGCACTAAAGAAACTGAAATATTAAAGGAAAATCAAACAGAACTTCTGGAAATGAAAAATTCATTCAAGAAATTACAAAACACAGTGGAAAGCCTTAAGAATAGGTTAGATCATGCAGAACATAGAAGACAATATCTTGAAGACAATATCTTTCAATTAAACAAGTTAGTCACAGAGATAGAGCAGAGAAATTAGAGAAAAGAGTGAAGCCTACAAGAAATGTAAAACCTGGGAAAAAACAGTATTTTGATAGGATTCACACATGTCGCAGCTCTTCTTTTCACAATAGCTCTTCTCTTATTATATAAAAGAAAAGCATATATCTTATCTAACTCCTATCTTATATATAGTACCTTGCATAGCCTGGGAGTTAAGGCGTTGAAACTTTCTGAACATGAAGAAAAAGGAAAAAATTAAAATACTACTGTGTAACTTAACTCTAATAACTGGGTGACAAACCTGCATGTTGGTCAAATGATATCTAACCCAGGTAATCAACAAAATTGAAAGAGAACCTGATAGAACTGTCTGCTGATTGATCTTTAAAAATAATTTTCAATAATGCATCATAGTATTTTGCATGTGTCTTAGAAGGATACAGAAAATTTAGTGACATTTCTCATTCATATCTTTTTTTAATGTAAGCAAGTTTTTTCAGTATTTATATCAATAAAAACAAAAATAGAATTGATGCTGAACAATGTCATTCTAACAAAAAAGTAACATTTATTATCCATAGATAAAGGAATTATTTTGAAATTCTTACCATATTGTTATGAGATAACATTTACTTATCATGTTTTGAATTTGTTTAGGTTGTTTTGATCAATTGCATTCTAATAAATGTAAAATAATTTTGAAGATAATTTTTAACACCTAGAATCCTTAACTGTGGTCAAAAATTTTCTTTGATTAAACAAAATTTTATTTCAATTTTTAATTTATTTACATGTTTTGTTGAAAAAAGTTGATAGGATAAACTATACATTAAAGATGTATTACATTAATATAAAATTTTTGAGGGGAAATGATTGAAAACACAAGTCCAAGAAGAAAGAGAAATTTCTGAATGTTAAATAGGAGGCTTTTCGTGTATTTTTAAATGAATAAGGCTAACTGTCAGATCATTACATATTTTGCATTCCATTGTATTAAGTGCAAAAGTAATTGTGGTTCAGACTGAAAGCAAAACTTCATAGCCCAATTTGTTCAATTTTTGAAGCATTGGTTGTGTGACCTGCAGTCAGGTGTTGTCACGGAGAAGAATTGGGCCCTTTCTGTTGACCAATGCCAGCTGCAGGAGTTGCAGTTTTCGGTGCATCTCATCTATTTGCTGAGCACACTTCTCAGATGGAAAGATTTCCCTGGGATTCAGAAAGCTGTAGTGGATCATACTGCAGCAGACCACCAAACAGTTACCATGACCTTTTTTGGTGCAAGTTTGGCTTTGGGAAGTGCTTTCGAGCTTCTTCTCAGTCCAACCACTGAGCTGGTGATTCCCAGTTGTCGTATAAAATCCACTTTTCGTCACACGTCACAATCCAATCAAGAAATAGTTTGTTATCGTTGCATACAATAAGAGAAGATGACACTTCAAAACAATGATTGTTTTTGATTTTCGGTCAGCTCATGAGGCACCCATTTATCAAGCTTTTTTCACCTTTCCAATTTGCTTCAAATACCGAAGGACTGTAGAATGGTGGACATTGAGTTCTCTGGCAACTTCTTGTGTAGTTGTAAGAGGATCGGCTTCAATGACTGCTCATTGTCAACTTCCAGTGGCCGGCCACCGCGCTCCTCACCATCAAGGCTCTCGTCTCCTTTGCAAAACTTGAACCACCACTGCGCTGTACGTTTGTTAGCAGTTCCTGGGCCAAATGTGTTGTTGATGTTGTGAGTTGTCTTTATAAGCTGCTTTACAAGCCATTTTGAACTCAAATGAGAAAATCACTCAAATTTGCTTTTTGTCTAACATCATTTCCATAGTGTAAAATAAATATAAACAGCAAGTAATAAGTCATTAGCAAAAAAACATAAAGTGAGAAATGCACATTAAAATGATGTATAACATAACCACATTTATTTAAGAATGTATTCCAATATCAAATGGTAAATCTCAAGTGTTAAAACTGCAATTACTTTTGCACCAGTCTTAATATATAGCAGTTTTATTTTTAAATGTCAATATTTGTAAAATACAGAAACTATAGCTTTACATCTATTTTAAATTATGATTTTAAAACAATCACTGTCATTAAAAATGTCTGAAGAAGAACTTCGTTTTTCAAAAATTTTAAATGACACATAAGCAATAGTTTTGAAAATCATTAAACTTTATCTTCTCTAACATTGTTCTTAGACTATGAATCCATGAAATGTGAGAATTGCTCAGTGATATTGCTACTACTCACCTGATTGTTTTTAGCTAATTGTTTTTAGCTAAAGAAATATTATGCTTTAATGATAAGCTATTAGCAAAAAACTAAACTACTGTAGGAATATGTTTTCAAAAGGTGACACATTAGGTGTAACAAGTTTCCATGGTACAGGGTTAAAAGTGTCCTCATGCTTGATTTGAGCTCTCATGAGTAGCTTTCTGAAATTTTAGGGAAAATAAAAATGATTTTTCTGGCATTTAGTTGTTTGAAATCCTATTAAGCAACATTATGTTTCCTTATTCTTTGTCTTCTCTCTCTTTCCTAAAATATCCTCCAGAAGGATCTGGAAATAAACATTTCCAACAAAAATTGTCATTTCATTGATGTCCTTAAAGTCTACCCATTTTTTATGTTCTTGGGTTTTGAGTTTCTTTAAAAAAGTATTTGGCTACATATGACAAGTAAATATTTTTCCATTCTAAACATTTGAATGCATTAAAAACTGAATACTTTTAGCTGAAAAGAAAAATTTTTATCTTTCTTAAATAAATGCCATATTTATCATTATATTGCTTGATGAACTATATTGTAATATATTAAAATGTTTTGTTTATGAGTATAAAATATTCATGAACAGCACATTTCTGCAATGCAGTTTCACAAATTATATAAGAAATTAACAGCTCTGAGCTTAACGTAAATTATAATTTACTTTCTTTGTGTTCTTAAGCAGTTAATATGGAGTTAATAATTTAGACTGTTCAATTGTACTTGTATTTTTTCTCAAGTTTTTATTGTATATTTAGCACTTAGAATTTTTCTTTCAGACTATTGTGTTTTGTTAATAAAGGAGTTTAAATTACACTGAAAACTCGCTAGCAAGAGAATTCAATGTGATGTTAGCAATATGTAATCATATATGTTCAGAGTGCTCTTCAATCATAAAACACATGAGATCTGTAATTTCATCACTGATGCATGACTACAGAAGTTCTAAGATTAAAAAGCCTCCAGGTACTATTGAGTTCATTATAGAAAACTGATAGTGCTTCTTTCAGCAGATAAAAGAAATATGTTATTGTCTTATCCAGTGGAAGGTTTATGTCTACTTTGAATGTTATAGGTGTGATGTTTGGTTTCAGATTTTTATATAACTTGTCTTCTTACTAACTCTCTACAGCAACACAGTTCTTCAAATTGAATTTGGAAAATTCAATAGTATTTTCAAAAATCAATCACCTTAGCAAAATGTCTCTTTTTTATTTCCTTATCACATAATAAATAGGAACTACTCCTTCAAAAGCTACTTAAGACGGATGGCAGAATTTCGAAGACTTTTACTCATTTTTGTTTTTCAGCAAAGTTGTAACTAGGGTGTTCACTGGCTTTTGTACAAAATGCTGAGAAGAACAGAATTGAAACCTGTGAGAAATGCTGACTTTTATGTCTAATGTTTTATAGATATTTTTTAAGAAAAATGATGATATAAGTTTTAAATGAATGTTTTTCATTTTTTTCTTTGAAGAAAACAATCTCAATGAATCAAGAATTGAATGTCTGATAAGAAAATGCTAATCTGATAAACATAGACTTCCCCAAGGAAATTAGGCTGTTTCAGTGACTTATACTTTTAATTTCATTATGTATCCTCTGGACTACAATTACAATTAATAAAAGTATTCATTAATTCCTATCATCAAGGAAAATAAAAAAGAATGTACATTCAAAAGCAACCTACTTGTAGCCCCTCCCCCAAATTATTAAAAGCAAACATGTTAGTTGGTGTTATGCTTTTCTTTTCTGTATTTTCAAAATTTTCTCATAATAAATCAAAAATATATCAGCAATATTTGCATAGTAATTTAGATCTGCTTTCATTAACAGTAATAAAAAAAGAAATTAAGGAAAAATATGGTATGTCCACCCATTCAAATCTCTGTCCTGTCTCATAAAGTAGATTATTTTACTCTGAGTCATAAGACTGACTCTCTTTTTGTAGAATCAATTTTACTACTTTATATAAATTCATATATTTATAAATGTATATATTATAAATTCATATATTTATAAGTTACTACTTTATAAAATTAAACCCAACTCTCTGATGAAAGCAAAACTGAAATTAACCAAAAACTTTGTGAGTAAAGTGTAAATAAACTACTAATTGTTTTTAAGTAGAGTAATTCCTTTTCAAAGAAGTACATTACCAGCCTATAGATGTCCTGTGCCCTCTTCAATACCAAAAGCTAGGTTCATACTCACCTGGAAGAGACACAAAACTGAAGGCAACTTTTAATATTTCCCATATGGAATACTAGGCAAGATGTTATAGAACTATCTTTTCCACTTGTACCCACTAAGCCCATAAATTTTTAGAATTTCCTCTGTGGATTAATAACTAAACTAGTAAAAAGCACTGCGATAATACTAATTGTCGACCTTATCAAATAAAATGAGTCCTCTTTGGCAGATACTAAGCAAGGCATCCCATCCATGAAAAGACTAATCTGGGTAGAGGTAAAGTTCTTGATGTATTCAAAAGAACATAAAAGTGGGCAACGAGACACCAGGGTGTCATCATAGGTCTGCCACCAACTCAGCATTTCACTTCTCTAGGTCTCTGTTTTCTCCATCATCAAAAAGAGGAGCCTAATAAATGAGGAGGTTTGATAACATGCCCTCTAAGCCACTCAACAGAACTCTTCAAATAGACACGTGCATGATAATCACTCCCTTCGTTCTTTCAGCAGGTTTCATGCTAACAATTTAGCATCGATATATCTTCCTGAACTATTCTCAACCTCTGTGAGTCAACTCTTTTCTCTCTCCTAAAATGCAGTTTTCTTGAGGATAGAAATATAGAAACCATCTTAAAACTGTTTGGGAGAAGGATTTATATAAAGGCTCTCTTGGAAGTACTCAGGTCCTGGGAACTCCTGGCATAGTAGAAAATCAAAAATTTCAGTGACTGCTAGCGGTTTTTCCACAATTAATCTTTCATAAGATAGGTAAATGTTACTTCTAAGGGACACCTAACTTACATCTTCTGGTGACTTTATTAGCTGATGGTGGGCTGAAGAGGAAGACACTGACATACACAAGGCCTTTGTCTAGCGCTTCCATCCGCTTGTTAAGCTAACTAGTTGACATAAAGAGTTTCATCACAAACAAGAATTGAAGAAATAGAAATAGCTCATCATTAGTCATTTAGGATCAATGCAGGGAACAAACGTGAGGGCTAGGGTGAGGGTGTATACATGTGTGTGGGGATGGGTGAGTTGTTTTATATAGTTAAATTTAAGAAGGAATAGAGAAGTCATATTACATAGTGGTTAAAGTGGAGTCTCTGAAACCAGAACACCTAGGTTCAAATACTGGCTCTGCCACTAATGGTGAAACATTGGCTGAGTTATTTAACTTCTCCATATTTTCGTTTTTCCATATGTACAATGTACATAACAACAGTTTCTAGCCCACAAGATCCTTGTAACAATTAAATAAATTATTATATGTAAAAATCAACAGTCACGTCTAATACATTGTGAATTCAATTAGTATTAGCAGGGCCGACCTCCTGGTCATGCAGTCTGTGCACTTCACTGTGCTTGATTCAATTACCTGTTATTGCTGTCTTGAAATTCTTAATTATTTTTTAGCAAAGGGTTCTACATGTTTATTTTATATTGTGCTTCACATATTATGTAGCTACAAATGGTACAATATTTTTCCAGTTCTATTGACATTATCTGCTTGCAGTCATCCTACCATGCTGTTAACACTTGGAGGCAGAAAATAAGTTATATTCATTCTACACCATCACAAAATAATTTCTCCTTGATGAGACAACAGCGTATAGCATACGTTTTCTGAATTCCAAGAACTTATAAAGCAAACTCCACGGTAACTGAAGTTGAGATACGTCTCAATTGTGATGGGCCCCATCTTCCACCTGGTACCCATTCTCAAATGGGGGCAGACTCAAGTTCTAATCTGTGAGGAGAGGGGAACAAAAAGGGAAGGATAAACTCAGACAAATGACAGGTAATATATCTCAGGATGTGAGGAGGGGATGTGGAAAGGCAAAAAGGAGTTCCTCGTTTCCAGTCTTTTGCTGCACCAAAGAATTGCAAGATGTCTGGAGTCACTACCGCTTTGTTCCAAGTCCCAGTGAGTAACTGGACGCCCCATCCTTCCCGCTGATACTTCAGCTAAGTCAGATAACTGCCACCAGATGGCGCTAAAATACAGCAAAGGTTGGACCTGTCTCTTGTCTCCTGCAACTCAGACTCTGATCTCCCAGAACCAGAGGTCGTCAAGCCCCTTCATTTCATTAATTTCAAAATATGCCAGTTCATTTAATGAATCTCAACATAAGCTATTTTTGAACTCAGGTTACTTACTGCGTTTGGTGGGGATTTTGTAGCTGCAAGAAACGTAAAACCAACACACAAGAATTGATTAAAGATAACTTACAATTGCATGGCTTCTTTAAAGGTGTGAATCTTATGAAATATATATATTTCTCTTAAATAGTACATATAATTTTCCATTATTTCAAGGTTCATATTACCAAATAATATAGTAAATATTGATAATTCTAACAGAAAAGGAAGCTATTTAATTGTGTTTAACCCATATATTTTCAAGTTACACTTTTAGCATTTTCATACTGGTTTCTGTAGGAAATATTAGAAGAGTGCTAAAATAGCTATCAGAAGATGAAGATTCAGAGACAGGAAAATATCTGTGGCTTGAAAAAAGCAAGAAAAATATTCAAGTCTGGAAGCACGTGTTTCTGGCTTCTGGAGGCTCTGCTTCCCAGCCTGCCAGCATGGCCACCTACAGGCTACGACCCTTTTAAGAGAAATAAAGCTCTCCTTTCCAAATTAAAAAAAAAGAAAAGAAAAGAAAAGAAAGAAAGCAAGGAAGGAAAAGAAAAATATTCAAGTCTAACATCTCATATCTCTGATATCACTTCAAATCCTCTGTGGAACAAGAGGTACTTTGGTATATTCACTGAAACATCTAATTCACCAACACATTTTTAAAATAGCAATTTTACTGACTATTTTGTGGGGATATTGGGAAAAAAACATTTTTGTCATATATCACAAAGCAAAAAGTTAATAAAATGTATTAGATGTTTCTATTTTTCATTGTTCCATTCTCAAATTCTTATCCCATTTAATTTCTTCTCTTCCTGTTCCTACACGAAGCTTCCAAGAAATACCTGCAATTGTGCGGAATAGTCCAGCTCTTCTCTCAGCCGGCTTACCACGTTCTACAAAAAAATAGTTTACCAGTTACTCAGGCAGTGAAGAGTGACCATCTATTTTAATTGAGCCCCTTCAAGCTTTGACTCCCTAAGCAAATGGTTTATCAAAGCAGTTGCTGAAAAAAGCCTCTCAGCTTCAAAAATCTGTTACTAAGAAAATAAGATTCCCTCCATATTAAAAAATATACATTGCTAGAAAGGAATTCTCTGATATCTTAAGCTGAAAAGTCTGACTCCAACCTATTTTTACGGAGGTGTTGAGGAAAGGATTGAGGAGGGGAGGGGAACTGATGACTAGTTAATATATGTATCTGTTTAACAAACACTAAGGAAACACAGTATGTCAAGCATTGTTTCTAAATGCTGTCCAAACATTAAGTCATTAAAATACAGGTTTACAAATCTCAACTGCAATCCCAAAAGGCAGTAACTAAGCATCCTCCTGCCTGCCTCTTTCTATCATGCAGCATCTAGATTGAGAATCTCACCAGGGCTCTGCTGGGAAGGACACATGTTCCAGGCTGTATCCTCCTAAACTATCTCATTGATCAACACTCCTCCATGGGTCTTTAGTTACCCAAAAAATGTCTCATAGCTTAGCATTGGTGTGCACAGCTCAGTCCTCAAACCAAGTTTCTTCCCTATTTATTCTCACCCTCTTTGTAATTTTATTCATTCACTTGGCTTTATATATATCTACATGCTGATGACTTTCAATTTATGTCTGAAGAATAAACCTCTCCTCTGAGCACTTGTCTCTTTCATCTTCCTTCTTGACATTGCCAATTAAATGAATAGTAAACGTTTCTAATTTAACGGATCCAAAAGTGAACTCCTGATCACCCTGCTGTGCCTCCCACAGTCTTTCCCATCTCAGCAATGGCAAGGCATTGCTTGGCACTGGATGGCAATCCCATCCTTTAGTTGCTCAGGCCAAAGATCTTGGCATCATCCTTGACCCTTCTCTTCCTCTCACATTCTTCCTCTGGTCAATCAAGAAATCCTATTGGTCCTACCTTCACAGAAAACAACCATTTCACCCAACCTCCAACCAATGATCGTGGTCCATGCCACCACCATCCCTGACCTGGATTACTGCAATAGCTTCCTAATGGTCCTTCCTCTCTCTACCCTTATTTCCATTCAGTCTATTCTCAAAGCAGCATCCAAAGTAATTTTTTTAAGATATAAGTCACATCATTCCTTTCTCAAAACAAAAACCCAAGCCCCCATTATCTCCTGTCAGTCTTCCTATTGCTCATGCTACACTGGCCTCCTCTGGTCCCTCAAACACATGAGGCATACGTTCACCGCAGGACCTTGGCACTGGCTGATCACCCTGCGTGGAATACTCTTCCTTCAGATATTTGCATACACACTTTCTGTTCTTCTTCATTTGTCTTTTCTCAAAGGTCAGCTTCTCAATAAGGCTTGGCAACTCCAACATCTCTTCTCTCTTATGCGCTCCATAAAACATTTTAACCTGTGATTTAACTTACTAATTCATTACGCTTATTATTTATCCCTCTACAAGAATGCAAGCTTTTTAAGAACAAGGATGATTTTTCATTGAATATCTTTTGAATTTTTATCAATAAATTCAAAACTATTGCTTGTTACATTTTTTTATTGTTTCATTACCATCTTCATGAAGTCTTGAGGGGGAGAAGAGATGGAAACTTGGGCCAACACCTTGAACCAGCCATGGGATCGTCATTTATGTGGCAATTTGCTTTTTAGAAGGAAGCAAAAATTCTTAAAGAAATTGCCTCTTCAAAATCAGGTTTACAAACTGCCTTTCTATCTCTCTTCTAAACAAATTAATCATTTACACACATAGAAGAAAATATCTTCTGTGTTTTCTACATAATCCAGAGCTCAAATCTTTATTGCTTTTAACACTGGTGTGAATGTTTAATTTAGTAACATCAAATGTGTGTGATTATGCAAAACATTTACAATATTATGACAGTTTAAGTCATGTGAGATTTCAAGTCTCATGTTGAAAAAGAATAGAATTCCTTATGTTGAAAAAGAATAGAAGAAATGGTTTCTGAAATTTTCAAAGACTAGAAAATGTATTTCTGAATCAATGTACTAGAGTCATTGAGAAATAATACTAGCCTTGTTGGAGTTGAAAATTTGGAAGTCAACCGGCAGTAATGAGAATAGATGATAAAACCCACAATTTGCAGATAGACCCACTGAGTGTGTGCAGTTAAGCCCAATCATGCAAGCATTCAGTACATTGCAGCCACCAAAGTGCCCAAATTAAAACTATTTCAATCAAAATGATAAAATGGTTTTTTATATTCAAAAGTCAATTTCTCTGAAGGACCATTAAGCTTAATGGAAACAGTACTTTGACATTAAAGTACAATATGTGTGAGCTTTTTTTCTGAATATGTCTTTAGAAGCTGTGCCCCCAAAGCCTTATGAAATAAAATGAGAAAAACAATTAAATAATGTAAGAGATAATCATATAAATTATGTAAAGTAGTGCAATGCCATTATACAATAAATAAATTTAAGTCATTCACTCACCAAGCCAATTATGAGAGAAAGCAATTAAGGGAATAGAATGAAGGAAAGCATATTTTCAGATTAGATTTGAAAAGCAAAATAACAAGTTGAGAACATGTGCATAGACCATCCTGGAATCAATATGGAAATCCTTGTGCAGGATTCACAGATGGACCTATGAATAGCAGAGTTCTTATATGCTCAGAAAAGAAATGCAGGAATAGTCAGATCTCTGTAGGTTAAAAAAATTGCCAGGATATTTTGCGTAAAGAATTTAGTAAATCTCAACTTTGTTTTGATACCTTTATTTTTTCTTTTTTTCTAAATAGTTTTTTCACTAATAGATTGTTCTTTCAGTTTCTCTGATTACATTTTGGAAAGTTGTTAATTCTTCAAGGAGAGAACCTTAACAAGACAATGTGTGTGTAATGAAAATGTGATTTAGATGAAGTTTAGGCTTACAAAAAAAAATTAACAAAAGCAGTGGAAAATCAACAATGTTTCTAAGTCCATGGTATGAAAAGTTCTACCTTGCTTCTAAAAGGGTTTCTACATGCTTTAAAAAGAAAAAGAAGATGCCTCGGATCTTGGAAAATTTAACCAGATAAATTTGCACATTACAAGTCTTAAAACTAGAAACCATATTATTAACTGTGAAACTATGTAATTAGTTTCTTTATGAGCCTTCAATTTTTTGCTAGATAAAATTAAAACTGCCAGCAAAATTTGAGGCCATTATGAACATGACAGGTCATTTGCTGAGAAAAAGGTTATGTAGTAATAGCATCTGATAATTTGTTGGAAATATTAGCATATAGATGGCTATGGAATGTGTGAAGTATTATCAGAATTCTAATAAAAAATTTTTGCACTGTAAGTCAAACATGATTCTATTTCAAATGTAGTTACGTTCTTAGCCCTAATGGCAAGCATACGCTACATAAAATGTATTTGACCTAAACATAAGTCAATGAGAAATTCACAATTTCACTATTTTTTAAAAATTACAAAAATAGAAGATACATACACACAACATCTAAGGTATCATTTGACAAAGAATGAAAAAATATTCTCTCTCTCCACAGAAAAAGTTAAACATTTTTTCGAGAACACTAGTGGCTTATCTTAAACTTTATTGATTGACCTAGTGTTTTCTTTCACTAAAAGGTTTGTGAATTGTTATGTCTAGACTGCTGAATCTACATCTATCCTTGTAAACAGACTCAAAGCATCTTTCAGCTTTTAAGTTTACATGAACATGGCAGAACACACAGAAAGAATGATATAAACATGAGTCCACATTCAAAGCACTGAGCAACTCTAGAATTTATATATTCTTCCTTTTTTCTTTAAAATGTCCAGCTTCATCTATCTGTACTGTTACTTCTGGAAGAAACTTGACAATGGTAGTTACACTAATCACAGCACCCTATTTAGTGAGCTAATTTGTTTAAATAAAAGTTTTAGAGATCTGTTTTAAACCTTTGGATCTAACTCCAAGTGTATACAGCAGTCCCCCGCTTATCCACAATTTTGCTTTCCACGGTTTCTGTTACCCACAGTCAACCGTGGTCTGAAAATATTAAACAAGAAATTTCAGAAATAAACAATTCGTAAGTTTTATGTTCCAAGCTGTCCTGAGTATTGTGACGAAATCTCCCACTGTGCTCCCTCCCACTCAGGACGTGAATCATACCTCTGACCAGCATCTTCATGCTGGGCACCCTCCCCTCTGGTAGCCAACTTGGTCATCAGATTGACCATCGGGGTACCTCAGTGCTTGTGTTCTAGTGACCCTTATTTTACTTATTAATGATTCCAAAGCACAAGAGTAGTGATGCTGGCATATTGTTAGATTTCTTCTATTTTATTACTAGTTATTCTTGGTAATCACTTACTATGCTTTATTTATAAATTAAACTTTATCATGGGTATGTACGTATGGAAAAAAACATAGTATACATAGGGTTTGGTACTATGTGTGATTTCAGACATCCACTGAGGGTCTTGGAAGGTATCTCCCAGATAAGAGAGAACAATTGTAAACACAATTTAACAAGAAAAAGAAATCTATTTAGAGATTCTTAATGACCAATTCAAATAATTTTCTCAGAAGGCACTAACATAGAATGTGTATAGTTTAAAAACACGATCTGAATTTTCAACTGTAAAATCCTCTTAATGAAGAGGGGTAATGTGGCTTGTCTTACAGGTCCTCCTGTAAATGACTTTGGATTAAACTATTGACTCTTGACTTTTCAGTTTCAATTACTCAACACCCCAAGTCATAGCACATTTAAATTAAATGCTTGCAGCTAAAATGCATCTTAATTCATATTGTGGCAGTTTTAAATTATGTTTTATTGATCTCCATCTCTTTAGAAGTCATATGCAACTGTAAAATAAATTGTAAAATTGTAAAATAATTAAGGGCACACATGACAGACTGCATGTTGCTCCTTCCTTCCAAAATCGGTTCTTCCCTTTTTTTCATGCTAATAACATTTCAAGTAGTCATGTAGCCACCAAGGTAAAAAGTACACTCCCCAGCTTTCCTCAGAGGCATGACTGGTCGTGTGTCCAAGTTCTCACCAATGGACTGTGTATGGAGAGAAATGCAATTTCTGCATCACTTGCCTTTAAAGAAAGATTGTTTCTCCTTCCTTTCCCCTCTTTCCTTTTCTTTCCAGCTGCAAGTGGCTGCAATAACTTCAAGAGCCTCACTTTTGAGATGGAAGAGCAACTGACCTCAAGTGACAAAGTTCACCTGCCCACCCTGGATGATTAACTAAAAGACAAATAATGTGTTGTCTGGTTTGAGCCTCTGCACTTTAGGGCCTCGTTGTTATCACGGTTTATCCTATACCCTAACTAATCTGTGTCATCTAAGCATATGAATTATTTTTTAAATTATTGTGAAAATTTAACTTAGGAATATTAGAAAAATATGTTGTTCTCTTAGTTACAAATTCTTTCGTAAGACTAACACATTTATAGTCCACTATTATTCACCATTATTGTATCCCTTTCTTAACGAGAATATTTCAGATTTCAAAATTATTAGACTTTCATTTCAAGGAACAAAATAAACTGATTATGTTTAAAAGCAAAAGATTATTCCTGAATCTGTGGCAGAAAGTTTTATTTTCTCATTTCTAATCTTCAGTTAGATCATAGAGTAGCATGATAAACAGACGAATAGTCTTGTATGAATTATGCATAAGGAGAAAAAAGAAAGAAAAGGCGAGAAACAATTGCCCTTTCTCCTTAAGAAGTGTTAGTAAGTGCTGCTGAGCTGATGAAGCACTTTGTTGTAAAGCCCTCGAGCCTTCCTTTATGCCCTACATCAAATGCATCATTTCAAGGAGAGTAAAGCGAGACATCTGATGTCAAAGGTAAGGAACCTATTAGCTCCCCAGAGGACCGCTGCTTTGCCCATTTCCAAGGCACTATGCTCTATGTAATTATTAGAAGACCCAAAACTAATTCTTAAAGTTCAAAAATTCTTAAAATTCCAAAAAAAGGAGTATTATTTCTTTCAAAGAGAAAAGGCACAAAAGTATGTGCTACTTTGTTTTTTGATAAGAAACTATCATAGATATGTCAATAAGATATGGCAAGAAATGTCAAATACATTCATTTTTATATGACATTCTCTGTAGAGGTTATACTCAGGTTCTTTCTGTAGCTACAGTTTATTAAATTGCAGGGACATTCCTAAGCAGTTGCCCCCAACAAACGTAACAATTACATACTGAGACTTGAATTCCATGCAATTAAATGGCTTTGGCCACTTGCATGGCTTGGTAAAATTACAAATACCTTCTAATCTTCAGCGTGGAAAGAATTGGGGGGGAGTTGTTTTAATGTTGAAATTTACAAAGTAGTTAGTATAAACCTTGGTATATAGTATACATAGCACTCTTAGTTATTAATATTATTTATTTCCTCAAACTAGAGCATAATACATACATTTTCCTGAACTTTGTTCTTTTTTCTTCCAACCATATATCATGAAGATATTTCCAAATCAGCATATGTACATTTGCCTCATTCTTTTGTATTCCATCTATGGTATTCCATATACATAATCTATTCATGTAATTACTATTGACATTTAGGTAGTTTCCAATATTTTGATATTATAGATAATGCTGCAGAAATATGTATGTGTATGTGTCTGTGTTTGTGTATTTTGACATAATGTTTTCAAATACATCAATAGAGATAGATTCCTAACCATGCAGTTGTTGGGACAAAAATCACATACCTTTTCTATTGCACAGGTATTGCAAAATTACCCTTCAAAAAGTTGGCAGAAATACACCTCCCATACCTAACACTGTTGCCAAATTTGTGTATTATCAAACTAATTTTTTCTGAAAGAAATGAATTTTGTTGCTTTAATTTGAAAAAAATTGATTATGAGTGAGCCTTATTTAGAATCTCTTTGTAGATTTGTAAGATAGCTGTATGTCTTTTTGTGAAATGGCTATGTGCATCTTCTACTTTTTTTCCCATTGAAAGATAAGAGCTTTTCATATATTTAAAAGTATATGGACCTTTGCCATTTGTCTTTAGACTTTGTTCTTATTTTTCTTTGTAGATATTTTTTTAATTTTGTGTGAGCACATTTATCAGTCTTTTCCTAATAATGCATGAGTTTTGTGTTTTTCTCCATTTTTGTTTTGTACCATTAAAAACTTATTTTATAAAATTATTCATATTATTTTTCATTACATAGTTTTTACGTTTACTATTTTTTGGAAATGTCCATTGATTATCTAGATGTTTGGGTTATATCCATATTATCTAGAAACTTCAGAAATATCATTCCCATATTATGTAATTTATACACATATCTAAATGAATGAGTAGATATGAAAAATAAATATACATATCTAAGTGTGTTAGTTTGTTCAGGCTGCTATAACAAGAATACCATAATCTGGGTGACTTAAATAACACATATTTATTTCTCACAGTTCTGGAGTCTAAGAAGTCCAAGATCAAGGCCCCAGCAGGGTTGATGTCTAGTGAGGGCCCACTTCCTGATCCATAGATGGTTGTATCCTCACATGGCAGAAAAAGGGAAGGAGAGCCCTCTGTGATGTTTTTGATAAAGGCCAGATTCCATTCATGAGGGCTCTCCCATCATGACCTAATCACCTCCCAAAGGCCCCACCTCCTAAACCATCACATTGAGGGTTAGGATTTCAACATAGAAATTTGTGGGAAATGCAAATATTTAGTCTATAGCACCATGCATGCAATCATAAGAATGTTATTAAAATTATTTTTTAGGTCTCTTTTGGATATCTTAGTATCTTTTAAAGCTACAATTTGCTACACGTAAATAATCTGAATTACATATACTGTTAATCAAATGAAAATTTAATTTCTTACGTTTTTCTTAAATAACTCCAGACCACTGACGTTAATAAAATATCACACATGGAAATTGCCCAAATCAAATAGGATTGAGTGGTACTTAAACCTTCCTACGGGTCTTCCTCTGTCATTGTTAAGGAAGCAATGATCCCTGCAAACACAGGCAATATAACTTAGTTCATGACAGGAGACAGGTGCTCAAGCCAACAGAAATTAAAATCAAATGCTCCAAACAGCTAAAATTTTATGACCAGCCTTATTATTTGTATTTCCCCAAAGTAACAATAAAACTGTGATTTTTCAGAAATCTTTGGAAAAATACAGTTTATTTATATAAATTCCTATCATACACATTACTGCAGTACTAATATAATATAAAATGTCATTAATTCACAGAAAAAACATAGGCCAAGTTTTTATATCACTTCTACTGTATAGTACAAAAATGTTTTAAAAATTCATATATGCAGATTTATACATGAAAGTGAATTTATATAACTGTGGTAGAGTGTCTGTTTTTTAACCAATGTGGGGTCTGCTATTCAGAGAGATCTTTCAAGTAATGAGAACTTCTAGCATACCCTGAAATTGAACATAGTTGCTGAATATGTTCTCGAGAGAATTTACCTGAGTTTGGAAACTCTAAAAAACAACAGTATTTGTGTCATATTCATGCTGTTTCAAAAAGATTTTCGTCCAGTAATGTAAAATGAACAGACTGCTAAACTCTCATTTATTTTCCATATTCTTTCCCTGCGTTCCCTCCTACTTTCCCTGGTGAACAGATATTCATTTTTCAGATTTATATAACAATCTGAGTCCCAGCAACTGTGTAAGTTACAAAGACCCAGAGGCTTAAAGTTGTGGTTGTGAATTTCTCACCGTAGTTGTGTCTCAAGCAGATGCTGGCCTAGCAGCTCTCTACAGCCATTACGAACATAAAGAAAAATGTAGCAGCCAGTGGCTATGGGGAAAAAAATCCTCATGATCAGCCAGCTGTTGTACTTGGAATGTTGCTGAAATATGAGGACAGAAAGGACAATACGAGAATCCTAAAATACTCAACCACAGTGCAGATGCGTGCGATGGGAAGATTTTCTATTTGAATCAATTGGGAGAAGAGTTTACAGAGGGACAAAGTAGAAAAGATTACCCCCAAATTACAAGAATTGATATTTTCATATTTTTGTAAACTGATTGAGATATGTCAAATTGGCCTAATCTTCAGATTGCACTATACAGTTCATCGCTGCATTTGCAGACAGCTAGCCAAAATATTAGATTGGACAATGTTAAATGTATCCTGTATCATGTGTGATTCGCTTTCCTGCAATTATATTTCTTATTATTTTAATTAATGATTTTTTCTATTGATTAACATTTTTCTGATAATTGAATTGCTTAAGAAGCAGGATGTTTCATTGTCCAGCTTTTTTAAAACTGTAATATAATGTATCCAAATTTAAAGTATATCAACTTTCCCATATTAAAAGCTTCAAACATGGGTAAAGTATTCACATTTTGACAGTTCTCTGGCTTTGGTAATGCCCACACTGACACCAAAATTCAATTCCATTCAAAATTTAGCCAGCTATTTCATAGCATTTTCAATATTGTTTTTGTTATTTTGTACAAACCGTTTTGAGGAATATGACAGATATCAATCTCCAATAATTTGTAAAATGTTATAAAATGCCGATATATCTTTTGTTTTTAATCCATACAGATAAATAATTTATTTCATAAGCTCCTTTTTAGAAATACATTGAAACTGCCTAAGTAACTCATCAATTCAACATTGGTTAACAAAATAAGTATGAATTTTGATAAATAATTGGTCATTTAAAGAACATCTCATTTGACTGAATGACTAAAATGTGGCTGCACCAACAGATTGAATTCATCAAAGTGGTAAAACTAATCGAGAACTAAAGAACAAGGTCTAAAGTCATGGATAATTTGCAGTAACACAGTACAGCAATTTTTCACATTTTAAGAATCATTCATTTTCATAACTGGGTTGCTGGGTTTTGTTTCCTGGCAATGCAATAAAATTATTTTCTTATGCAATTAATTTTCTATAACATTATGTTTAATCTTTTAATTTCTCATCCCAATGCATCATGTTGGTCAACTGGCTGCATCATTTTTCACCAGCGATTTAATCTCACTGAGCCAAACTTTTCTCATTTACTACTTACGAGATAAAGAGGTTGAACTTAATTTTCTCTAAAATGGCTTTTAGCTCGGAAATTGTGGTGTTCTCTCCCTTGGTGGCCTATGATCTATATTTGCAGAAATTTTTGCTTTCTATTTTTATCATATTTGATTTTTAAGATTACTTCATAAAGCAAATTAAGGGATTTTTCATGTTTTTTATAACCTACAACAACCTAAAAGCTGCATTATATTTCTAACAATATGGAATTGTACTGCACAATTTCCATCAAAGCTTTATGTTTACTCCTTTGAAAATCACAATCTAGTTCGAAAACAACAACAAAAATAACAATAACAACAATATTGGCCCAGGACCCTCACAAGCCTAAAAGCAGTAAGTAATAAATTCTTCTACTTAGAAAATGTCCCCTCAGAATGCAATTGCACAAATATTTGTACTTTCTTGGAAAGACTTACCAGCACTTTAAATTTGCCCAGTAGGAACTAAAATAAAAACAAAAATGTGCTATAAAGAAAACTTAATCCAAAAACAGAAAGTATAAATAAAATCTTGAAAATAGACTCTTAAAGTCATGTCCTCAAAATATTAAAGATTCAGATGAGTCTCTAAATTACTAAGAAATCAGCTCAATTCTACTGCAGCCTCAATTAATTTCCATGCCAACTGTTCAGCTGAAATTTCAGCTTTTGGATCAAATTTGACATTGAATGGATAATTTATCCCAAATCATGAATTACAATAGGCCTAAAAATGATAAAAAAACAAAAATTAAACTTGCAAAATTCATTTCTATGTTGAAATGGACAACATAAAAATACTTATCAAATAAAAGTAGACATTTTCCTTAATTATTTGGTAGAAGTTGAGGTAAATTTTTAAAAAATGTAAGTGTTTATAAATATTTTATTCCATTTATTGAAGGGAATTTCATGAGATGTGACGGGAATTCTAAATGTGAATTCTGTATGTCCTTGTCACTGGCTCTGTACTGTGTCCTGTGACATGATTAGCAACAGAGAGCTACACTGTATATAAATATAGATCACCAGCTCATTCCGGCTCTGTTGAATTACTTTTTTCCACCGCAGTCAAGCTGGATCTCATTTCAAGAGTTGCCTCAATTTCAAGATTTCTACATACACATTTCTGCATGACTGTGAAGTAAAAGATTCTGTTCTTATCTCTCCTTCATATCCTTGAAGATATTTTTAGTGGCTGAGGAAGGGCACTTTGCAATCATTTATAATAACTAGCATGGACCAAGCACTTATCATATGCCAGGCCTATACTATCTCAATTAATTCTCTCATTGTTCCCATGAGGTAGGTACTCAATATTTACATTTTACAGATGAGAAAACCGAGGCTTCCAAGGGTTATTTAGTTTACTCAAGATCACACAGTTAGTTAATAAGAGTCAGAGCCCAGATATGATAGGTGCATTCACTTCTGTTAAATGCCCAAAGGTCACTCCCCATTTCTATTATTTATGATTGATAGCTGGTCTTTAAAATCACAAATATTCATATATGCAGTCATGCTATCTTATTAACTACATTTTCTTTAGATTTGCCTCCAGTTAATTGGGTTGACACTTACCAAAGACACTAATTTGAGCCTTACTATTTATAATTCCTTTTTTGTTCACTGTCATTTTCTTGACTTGTCAACTCCTATTTACTTTATAAAATGAAATTTTCTAAAACCCAAACCTCTTATTGACCCAGAGAAAGTGCAGAAAGAACAAAGCCTACATAAACTATAGAGCAAGTAATCTATTGCAGGCTAAGTGTCAGTTACAAGATGAGGATAGATGTATAATTTCATGGAGAAAACAGGGAGTTCTCGACTCCTGTGAACTGATATTACTGAGTGTGGCCTCACCATGAGGCAGCTTCGCAGGGATGAACATTTGGAACCAGAGTACATGCGTGTAAATTCCAACTCCAACAATTTGTGCCTCAATTTTCTCACCCATGCAATGATATAATACCAATGCCGTGAGGTTGTTTTGAGGATTAAATGAGTTAGTAATATTTAAACACCTAGAACGGTACCTAGAAGTAAATACTATAGAACACTATTATTGAAAAATGAGTTCTAAAATATCTGTCACAAATATATTTAGATAACTTCATAAGTTTATTTAATAGCAAATACTAGGGTATTTCGATTATCTAGAATTCTCCATTACGAGTGTTGCTGCGCATGCCCTCTTCATTTCTACTGGTACAGAAGATAACAGAGCTCACCAAATACAAGGACAACTGTGTATAACTCAACATCCACCACGTGGATGAGTATTTTGGGGGTTATTTGATCAGTTTAACGAAGTCGACTAGTAAAACAGTTCAAAGACCCAGCATGTTTGTATCCTCTAAGAAGTACAGTGAGTACAGACTCAAATACGAAAACATGACAGCCCATCCTGGTGCAAAGTTTCCTGTGCGCAGGCTGCTCCCAGGCTGAATGGTTAATTGTTAGGAACCTAGAATCCACTGTGCTGGATTTAAACCCTAGTCTGCCACTTAATTCCTGTGTGGGCTTCTACACGTTACATAACCTCTCTTCTGCAGGATGTCGATAATGGTCCAATCTCAAAATAAAGTAAAAATAAAACTCCCCTGTGAAAAACCTGGCCTTTAGTGGATTCTCTACAAGTTAGTTATTGTTATGTTTACTGTTACCTTTGTCACAGTCGCTTCTAATTATGTTCCCAGCTCCTTGCATGATCTTCTATTCTCTCTCAAACTAAGAGAAATGAGTTTCAACTATGCCTGAGCACTTGGGGGTTAAACAAAACTCTGGAAAGACAAAGTGCAAGAATTATCAACTAATCCTTCCAGCTCCACTTCCCCAATGCTTTCCCACACTTACATTCTAAAAGTTACTCACATTTTCTTTTTATCTTACTAATTAACTGGCCTTCTTTGTTGTAACCAGTGGCAGCCAAACAGAAGGGGGAAATTGGAAATTCTTGACTCAGCCTAGAGAAGAGGTGAGGGTCAAGTCCCTTTCCTGAGAGGTTACAGTGTGGCAGGCAGGGAGAGAGGGAAATATGAAAATAATTTCAACAGGGTAAAAATTCGGTGACGGACTATTATGTCAGGAAAAAACGCGAATGACTTTGGGCAAGAAAATTATTTACTGGGTGTTTTTCAGTGGAATGCTGGGGGTTATCTGATTTTATAAGGATCTATGTACTTCATTGTCTTTGACTAGAATATTCTATAGCTCCGTAGATATGTCAGTTAAGCTATAGTAAAACGATGGTGATGCAGACATTTTTTATCACAGTGGTGTAAATGGCTTCTGTTTACGACAATGCAAATGAATTTTTTCAGTAGATATATAAATCCCTGTAAGTTCAATTCTCATTTGAAGAGGTTGTAACATTTTACTGGTTCACTCATTATTAAAAATTGATTAACTAAATAAAATATTTTACATGTCACTTATTTTATATTTGTATGAGAGACATAATTTTATCATTTTGAAAATTATCCTTTAGTACAGGTATAAAATTAAGACATATGATCATACGATTAGATCTGCAGTGAGAGAAAAGGTCAAGAACGACTTCACAGACAAACTTAACACAAAGAATGTTAAAGGAAAAGTAGGAAATTTCCTAGCAGACAAGAAGAAAGAAATTCTAGGCAGGGGAAATAGCAGGCATAAAGACTCATGAATGTGAAATAGCACTTATGCACTCAACGCTAAGAAGTGAGGTTAAAAAAAAAAAATAGCTAAAATACAGTTGTCAGTGCCAGGAACTTTTGATGAGAAGACAAAACAAGACAAGTATGATTCGGTATCATAAGAAGCTAAAAAATGACAAAAGTGCTGTGACAACGCAAAGAAAGGACATCAAATTTAGAAAGAGAAATTAACAAAGACTTCAGGGGCAATTTACAACTTGCGATGAATCATGAGAAATAAATAGAAATTACCTAGATGGAGAAGGAAGGATGGACATCTGAAGCAGAGGAGGAAATGTATGTGAAGGCACGAAATCCTGACTTTCTGGCAAGTTAAAAGTATTTTTGAATTAGTTTGATCACAAATGCTAGTCCTTCACAAAGTGTTTAACTAGCAGAAAATGTTAACAATAAGCACTATATTCCTTAATTTATGTCCATAACATCCTAGATGTCAGTTATGTGTGATCCATTGCCCAGAAGTATACTGTGAAACAGGCAGGGCGCAGTGGCTCCCGCCTGTAATCCTAGCACTTTGGGAGGCCAAGGCAGGAGGATCGCTCGAGGTCAGGAGTTCAAGATCAGCCTGAGCAAGAGCGTGACCCCGTCTCTACTAAAAATAGAAAGAAATTAGCTGGACAACTAAAAATATATAGAAAAAATTAGCTGGGCATGGTGGTGCATGCCTGTAGTCCCAGCTACTCAGTCGGGAGGCTGAGGCAGAAGGATTGCTTTAAGCTCAGGAGTTTGAGTTGAGGTTGCTGTAAGTTAGGATGATGCCACGGCACTCTAGCCTGGGCAACAGAGCGACACTCGGTCTCAAAAAAAAAAAAAGTGTTGAAGAGGATGTGGATAAAAGGAAACCCTGATACACTATTGTTGGGAATATAAATTAGTACAGATATGGAAAATGATATGGAAGTTCCTCAAGAAATTAAACATAGAACTACAATATGATCCATCAATCTCACTTCTGGGTATATATACAAAGGAAATAAAATCAACATGTCAAAGAGATATCTGCACTCCCATGTTCACTGCAGCATTGTTTGCAATAGCCAAGATCTGGAATCAACTTGTGTCCATTAGTGGATGAATGGATAAAGACAATGTGGTATGTATACAATGGAATACTCTTCCTCCTTAAAAAGAAGGAAATTTTGTAAGAACATGGATGAACCTGGAGGACATTATGTTAAGTGAAATAAGCCAGGCACGAAAGACAAATACTGAATGATCTCACTCATGTAGAATCTAAAAAAGTTGAACTAATAGAAGCAGGGGGTAGAATAGTGGTTACCAGGGGCTGAGTGTGGGGGTTGAGGAGATGTTGGTAAAAGAATACAAAATTTCAGTTAGACAGGAGGAATAAGTTCAAGAGTTCTATTGTACAACAAGATGACTATAGTTAATAACAGTGTATTGTATTCTTTTTTTTTTGAAACAAAGTCTCACTCTGTTGCCCAGGGCTAGAGTGGCCTCAGCCTAGCTCACAGCAACCTCAAACTCCTGGACTAAAACAATCCTTCTGCCTCAGCCTTCAGAGTAGCCGGGACTACAGGCATGCACCACCATGCCCGGCTAACTTTTTCTATATGTTTTTAGTTGTCCAGCTAATTTCTTTCTATTTTTAGTAGAGACGGGGTCTGGCTCTTGCTCAGGCTGGTCTTGAACTCCTGAGCTCAAAGGATCTTCCCACCTCAGCCTCCCAGAGTGCTAGGATTACAGGTGTGAGCCAGCGGCCCGGCCTGTATTCTTGAAGATTGATAAAAGAGTAGATTTTATGTGTTTTCACCACAAAAAAAGAAGAATGTGAGGTGACACATGTGTTAAGTAGCTTGATTTAGTCATTCCACAACGTATACATATTTCAAAACATCATGTGTACACAATAAATATATATAATTTGTATCTGTCAATTAAAAGAAATAATTTTTTGTAAAAAATTAGCCTAGGCTTTTTTCTCCCATACCACCATCCTTGACATGTTGGCTTTTTAAAAATGTTTATAGGTTTATTATAAAGCAATGTCAATGGAAAAGAACCCAAACTCTGTAAAATAATTTAAAGATGTTTATTCTGAGCCAAGTATGAGTGACCATGGCCCAGAGCCATGTCCAAGAAGCATTAAGCAAGTGGTCTCGCCATGGTTGGGTTACAGCTTGGTTTTACACATTTCAGGGAGACAGGAATTAAATCAATACATGGAAAGCCAAACAAACATTGGTTTTGCCCAAAAAGACAGGACATCTCAAAGTCGGAGCTTACAGGTTATAGGTGGGTTTAAAGATTCTTTGATTTGTAAATAGTTAAAGAAATGAAACTTTGTCTAAAGGCTTGGAATGTTTTAAGTTAAGATAAGCAAGTCTGCTAATCAGAGATAAGTCACGGGATTTAGACTCGAGATCCGTTGGGGAAATTGATGGCCTACAGGTGTGGTTCAAGCTTTGTCTTGCATAGCCTTAGACATGTTAATGAGTTACAAAGGCTATCTCTGAGAAAGGAAGGGGGCATGACAAGGTAGGTCTGACCTCCCTTCTGGCCAGCAACTCAGCTTTCGGGTATTTCCCAAGTCCCCTTGGCCAAATAGGGGTCCATTCAGTTGGCGCCGTGCCACCCTCCAGGAACCTCCAAGTGCTCGATATCTGGAAGCTCTTTGAACTCTGTCCTTGTAGGTTTTTACGGGACTTTCATTACTTAGGAATTATTGATTAAATCATTGGCCATTGGTGATCAATTTACCCTTCAATCTCTCTTCGTTACCAGGAGGTTGGAGAGGGTAGGGCTAAAAGTCCTAACCCTCTAATCCTGCCTTTGTCTCTCTGGTGACCATCCCCCAGCCCAAAGCCACCCTGGGGCTGCCAGCCATCAGTCAATCATTAGCATACAAAAAGAGACACTTACCTCTTTGAAGATTCTAAGGAATCAGATGGTGTGGTACATGAAAAAAAGGGAATCATAAGAATAAAAATAAGAAAATGAGGATTCTAAGGATTTTAGGAGTTGTGTGCTGGGAAATGGGGACAAAGACCCAATACATATTTCACAATATCACAGTCCACCCTCCCCACCCCATCTCTGAACACAAATCCCTTACATCAAAAGGATATGTAACAGAGGTAAAGGTCTGGAAAAGGGCAACAAAATGTTTTAAGAGTTTTCTCCTTAAAATCCCCCACACTCTTTTTATTTTTTTTTTTTTTTGAGACAGAGTCTCACTGTGTCGCCCGGGCTAGAGTGCCATGGCGTCAGCCTAACTCACAGCAACCTCAAACTCCTGGGCTCAAGCGATCCTCCTGCCTCAGCCTCCCGAGTAGCTGGGACTACAGGCATGCGCCACCATGCCCGGCTAATTTTTTCTATATATTTTTAGTTGTCCAATTAATTTCTGTCTAATTTTAGTAGAGACGGGATCTCGCTCTTGCTCAGGCTGGTCTCGAACTCCTGAGCTCAAACAATCCGCCCGCCTCGGCCTCCCAGAGAGCTAGGATTACAGGCGTAAGCCACCACGCCCAGCCTGTATAAATAATTTTTAATTCATTATGGAATTTTTCTGGGCATTGACATCCCCATTAGAGTGTTTCTTTGACATCACCTAAGACATCACGGATATTTTAGGCTTCAAGATTTACAAGGGATACAGATAATGAGATGCATGGGGTGAAGGATGGGAAGGGGTGCAGAGCTTCCATATCCTCTCCAGGTGTGCCACCCTCCAGGAACCTCCAAGTGTTCAACTATCTGGAAGCTCCCAGAGCCTAGTCCTTGACATGGTGGCTTTTTATCCCTAGGCTTTTTTTTTTTTTTTTGTAAGATATGGGGTCTCACTTCGTTGCCCACACTGGAGTGCAGTGGCACAATCATAGCTCACTGCAGCTTCAATCTCCTGGGTTCAAGCTATCCTCCCACTTTAGCTTCCCATGAGGTGGGATTACAGATGTGTGCCATCACGCATGGCTAATTTTTTTTTGTTTTTTGTAGAGACGAGGTCTTGCCATGTTGCCCAGGCTGGTCCCGAACTCCTGGCCTCAATTGATCCTCCCACCTTGGCCTCCCAAACTGCTAAGATTAGAGGCATGAGCCACCATGCCTGATGTCCCGAGGGTTTTTACTTCATGCTTGCAAGATAGGCTGCTGAATCACAACTACATTCAAACTTGGACAGAAAAGGGGATGAAGGAATGGCAATGGCCAGGGAAGCAAGACAGATGCCACTCTCCTTTTCTCAGGGAAGGCAATTTTTTTTCCAGATATCCTCAACAAACTTACCCATATATCTCCTTTTCTTTAACTGGATCACATATAGACCAGGGAGTGGACCACCTTCTTTGTGATTAGGGTTCTCTGTGTAATACCTGAACCAAATTAGCATTCTGTTAGCAGGAAAGAAGGTGGAGAATGCCAATTAGGCAAACACAGTGTCTGCTGTATATACTTACCCTTTGACCAAGCTGTTCGGAATCTATCCTATGGAAATAAAAGCGCCAAAAAACCTGCATGCCCATCAATAGGGGAATGGTTGGATAAATTGTGGTATATCAACATTAAAGCATATAATGCAGCTATTAAAAATAGTGAGTTATATTTATAACTGTTGACCTTAAGAAAATTGTGAAAGGGTCCACAGCATAATTTTAAAAACAAGTAACCCACATTAAAAAATGGACAAACAACATAAAAAGACATTTTTCAAAAGAAGATAAACAAATGGCCAACAAACATGAAAAAATGCTCAACATCACTAATCATCAGAGAAACGCAAATTAAAACCACAATGAAATACCACCTTACCCCAGTCAGAATGGCTATTATTAAAAAGACAAAGGCTAGGTGTGGTGGCTCATGCCTGTAATTCTAGCACCCTGGGAGGCCGAGGTGGGAGGATCGCTTGAGTTTACCAGTTCGAGACCAGCCTGAGCAAGAGCGAGACCCCCATCTCTACTAAAAATAGTAAAAATTATCCCAGTGTGGTGGTGTGCACCTGTAGTTGCAGCTACTCAGGAAGCTGAAGCAGGAGGATCGCTTGAGCCTAGGAATTTGAGGTTGCTGTGAGCTAGGCTGACGTCATGGCACTCTAGCCTGGGCAACAGAGCGAGACTCTGTCTCAAAAAAAAAATACATAAAAATAAAAAGACAAAAACAATAGATGTTGGCGCAGTTGCAGTAAAAAAGAAACACATACGTTGTTGGTGGGACTGTAAGTCAGTACAACTTCTATGGACAACAGTATGGACATTTCTCAAAGAACTAAAAGTAGACTTGCCATTAGATCCAGCAATTCCACTGCTGGACTACTGAGTATCTATCCAAAGGAAAGGAAGTCATTATCTCACAAGGACATCTGCACTCATATGTTTATTGCAGCACAATTTGCAATTGCAAAGATATGCAATCAACCTAACTGCTCATTAACTGATGAGTGGATGAAGAAAATGTAGTATATATATATCTATATATACACACCATGGAATACTACTCTGCCATAAAACAGAATGAAATAATGTCTTTTGCAACAACTTGGGTGGAACTTGAGGCCATTGTCCTAAGTAAAGTAACTCAGGAATGGAAAATCAAATACTACATGTTCCCACTTATAACTGTGAGCTAAACTATGGGTATGCATAATCATACAGAGTGGAATAATAGACAGTGAAGATTCCAAAGGTAGGACAGTGTGAGGGAGGTGAGGGATGAAAAGTTACCTATTGGGTACAGTGTACACTATTTGGGTGATGGGACTACTAACAGCTCAGACCTCTCTCTCCAATATACGATATATCCATATAACAAAACTGCACTTGTACCTGCTAAATATATTGAAATTAAAAAAAATAGACCTGCTGCTGTGGCTCACGCCTGTAATCAGAGCGCTTTGGGAGGCCAAGGCAAGAAGATTGCTTGAGCCCAGGAGTTTGAGGTTGCAGTGAGCTATGATGACACTACTGTACTGTAGCCCAGGAAACAGAGCAAGACCCTGTTTAAAAATAAAAAATAAATAAAAATAAAGAAATGCAGCAATAAAAAGCAAATGTAAGCATGTGTTCTGAAATATCAAAAAAAAAAAAACTGGTTACCTCATTTCAAAGTGTGTGAATTTAGGGATGGTTAGTACATGTTACTTCTACAGCAAAAATTTTACCTAGCCAAAATGGAAATGGCATAATGAATGAAGTCTTTTACCATAATTTCTTGAGTGAAAATTGCTTTTGATCTGCAGTTTTAAGCCATGTATGTCTTTTCAAGAATACATACTTGTATATGCCAGGAATATGTGTAAATTACCTTGGTAAACTATTTCTGTCAAGAATACTGGTTAAGTGGTATAGTTAAAAAAGAGTATTGGACTGAGAATCAGGAAACCTGAGCAAAATAATTATACTAATGCTGCTACTTGGCAAAAAGAAAAGCACACAATTATAGTTCATGCCTCTGGTGGACTTAGAATACAGATGAAAAGATAAGGCATAAACAAGTAAAAAGGAAAATAATAATTCAGGAATTATCACAGAATACTGAACAACTAATTGTCACATGCATGTTGCTTATAGCAAGTGCTATAGGCACTCAGGCAATCATTCATTCATTCATTCATTCGTTCACAGAGATTTTGTACACAAACTAAGACATTAGACCGTGTCTGGATAGCTGTCTCTGCAACCCCACTTTCTCAAAATTGATGTCTGAAGCTTATTTCTCATCTGGTTTCCCAGTTTTGGTGATGGATCTCCTGTTTTCTTTTTTTAATCATTTACATATTTGTCCTGTGCACTAGGCCTGGGCCTCAGCCTTTCTCTGACTTGTCACTCTCCTTCCTTCCCAGAGACCAATGCTGAAATCCATCCTCCCACTGAATGAGTTTGTGCTTCTTGCTGCCAGATTTCCCATGATGCTGCTTACATGGATCTAAACTATACCTACCACCTTGCCAATCTCTTTGCCAGTACCACCAGTCCATCTATCATATCAGACATCTGTCATTAGCAAAAAATGCTAATTTTGTTCAGGTATTAGGCAGAGGACCCTGATCACAAGAAAGGTGGTCCCACTCTCTAGTCTATGTATGATCCAGTTATGGCAAAGGAGATATATGGGTAAGTTTGTTGAAGGATGTCTGGAAAAAATTGCCTTCCCTGAAGAAAGGAGAGTGCCATCTGTCTAACCCACAGATCCATCCAAGTCACTTACCTGCTTAAAACACTTCAATGGACTTTCAGCCATGATAGAATAATAGGGACCATATTTACCCTCTGCTTAAACAATAAAAAAAACCAGACAAAATATATGAAAGAAAGATTTTCAGACATTGGACATCAAGCAGTACAGAGGAGTGAGTCCTGAGAGATGGAAGACAAATGAGGTAGTTTTATGATTGTCCTAACTTAGCTTACCCCTGAAGAGAGTTTCCAGGCCACAGTGTATGGAGGGTGCATCCTAATGGAGCTCCCTAAGTTGAGGAGACAGAGCTAAAGATTTCAGGAAGCCGTGATGGCTACAATTCATAAAGCAGAATACCAGAGAAGGAAGAGCTGCATGGAAAGTAAAGAGCTGCACAGAGGAAGAGCTCCAAAGACCTGCAGAGGATCTCCAGCTGAGCACTGATCAGCACATATGTATGAGGATATTATCCAAGGCAAAGGAAAGAACCCTGAAAAAAGCAGGAGTAAAAGTTCTTGGGAGTCATGCAGAGTTGGAATAATTCTCATTTCCAAAAGTTGGAGTGGAGAAACCTTGTAATACATGGGGCATCAGGAAAAGTACTCAGAGGGGTATTGCCTCAGTAGTAAGGTAAAATTAGACCTAAAGACTACTCTGGTCCCACCTGCAGTGCATAAAAGCAAACCTCAAAAAGATAAAATTGTTTTCAGGTAACTTAACTGAACTAAAACAAAGTTCAAAATAATTTAAAGAAACAAAAAATAACTAAATAAAATCCAGAACCCAACACGATAAAATTCACAATGTCTGGTGTTCAATCAAAACTTATTAGGCATGTACAATAGCAGAAAAATGCAACCAACACTGAGGAGAAAAAACAATCAATAAAAAAGACCCAGAAATTATACAGTTGATAAAATTAGTTGAAAAGAACATTTAAACAGCTATCATTAATATAAATATATTTTATATGTTGAAGAAAGTAGAAGAAAGAGTGAGCATGTTGAGGAGAAACATGGAAGATGTTTCAAGAAGACCCAAATTGAACTTCTAGAGATCAAAAAATGCATTGTCTGAGATGAAAAATACACTGGAGCATATTAGCAGATGACTACATGTTGCAGAAGAAAAGATTAGTGAACTTGAAAACCTATCAAAAAATCCCAAAACAACAAATGCTGGCGAGGATGTGAAGAGATAGGAACACTCTTACACTGCTGGTGGGACTGCGAATTAGTGCAACCTCTGTGGAAAAGAATTTGGAGATACCTCAAAGAGCTACAAGTAGAACTACCATTTGATCCAGCAATAGCACTATTAGGCATCTACCCAAAGGAATAAAAGTCATTCTATAATAAAAACATCTGCACTCAAATGTTTATGGCAGCACAATTCACTATAGCAAGGATGTGGGAACAACCCAAGTGCCCATCAATCCATGAGTGGATTAATAAAATACAGTATATGTATACAATTATAAAAAATGGCGGTGATCTAGCACCTCTTATATTTTCCTGCATAGAGCTTGAGCCCATCCTCCAAAGTGAGGTATCACAAGAAGGGAAGAATAGGCACCACATGTACTCACCATCAAATTGGCACTGATTGATCAATACTAAGGTGCTCACACAGTAGTAATATTCTTTCAGGGTAGGGGCATTGGAGGTGGGTATATTCACAATTAATCGACATGGTGAACGTTGTAGGGGGGGAAGGGGCATGTCTCAAATCATGGTTGGGATATGGCAAATTCATAACATGTAACCAAAATGTTTGTACCCCCCGTAATTTCCTGAAATAAAAAAAAAGAAAATCTATCAATAGAAACCATTCAAAATGAAACACACAGTGAAAAAAGAATGAAAAAATAAGCAGAGCATATAGTGAGCTGTGAGACTATGTCAAAAGGCCTCCTATACATGTAATTAGAGTATGGGGTGGGGGTCATAAAAAGTGTTTGAAGAACTAGTGGCTGAAACTTTTCCAAATTTGTTGAAAATTAGAAAACCACAGATCCAAGCTCAAAAAAGCCCCAAGCAGAAGAAATATACAGAAAACTACACTAAGGCATGTCACAATCAAATTGCTTAAAATCAATGTTAAGGAGAAACTCTTAAAAGAATTTTCTGAAAATAACACACTGTGTACAGAAGAACAATGACAAAGATAAGAGCAGACTCCTGTTGGAAACAATAATGTAACCTATTTGGAACAGAAGCTCCCTTCACAAGTAAGTCTCACACTTGAATGCATTAGACTTTCAAGAACTGTGTCATTTCTTCTATGGACCTTAGCAAGTATTTATTGGTTATTTGGAAAATAATGAGGTTCATTTATTCATTAAATTTATTAATTTATTCACAAAAAAATGATAAATGCTTGAGGTGATGGATACTCCAGTTACCCTGATTTGATTAATATACATTGTATGCCTGTATCAAAACATCACATGTACCCTATAAATATATACAACTATCATGTACCCATAATAATTAAAAATAAAAAACTTTTAAAAAAATTTGCTAATTTGTCAACTTGATATGGGAACCTGGGACAGGGGGTTATCCCAAGTTCTAGCACTTGAGCTTATGGTTTAGTCAGAAGCCAAGAAAAAGGTGTGTGATTTTATAATCTTCAACAGATTTTGAAAATCTTTGGCCATTAGTTCTTCAAGTATTTTTTTATTTCAATGTTGAGAAGAAGGACTTGTTGACAATGATTTTCAAGGGATTGAGAAGGAAATTTTCATGCTGACTTTTTTGGGTTTTTTTGAGATAGTGTCTCCCTTTGTCGCCCAGGCTGGAGTGCAGTGGTGTGATCATAGTTCACTGCAGCCTTGAACTCCTGGGCTCAAGTGATCCTTGAATCTCCTGAGTAGCTGGGACTACAGCTGTGTACAACCATGCCTGGCTAATTTTTTAATTTGTTGTACAGACGAAGTCTCACTATGTTGCTCAGGCTGGTCTCTAACTGCCTGCCTCAATCGATACTCCCGCCTCAGCCTCTCAAAGTGCTAGGATTACCGGTGTGAACCATGGCACCTAGCCTCTCGTGCTGACTTTGAGGTCTTTTCAACTCTCTTGATAAATTTATCTAAATGAAATTGAACACCAGCCTTCCTTTTCTTTCTTTCTTTCTTTCTTTTTTTTTTTTTTACTTTTTTTCTTTCTTTTTTTTAAAGGACATCACAGACCTGTTATTGCTTGATCTCAGGTGGCTGTCATTTTTTAACCGCTATACTAATGAGGATTCTTTTTCATTTGATAGCATTGTATATAATAAGTTGTGCTCTGTGGAGCTGTGGACTCTTCTTTGATTTTGGAAGCCTGCATATATCAGTAATCTATTGATTCTCAGTCCAAAATTTAAACAATTTCTCCATTTTCTCCATTATTACATTGGCCTTTTTGACTCAATTTTCAATGTTATATTTTCAGTCGTTTGTACATATTTGTTTACCTTGTTCTTTTCCTTCACAATCAAATCTCCAATTGACCAGTTGCTCTAATGTGCTTATCTCAAGAGTCATTGCTTTTGGCATGTTTAATAGTATTTGTCTTTGGCTAAATTGCAGTATTAGTCCTTTCATTTTTTTTTGACTTTCCATTTGTATTTTTATAAAATAATAAGAGAAAATGTAATAAATATTTGAATTCCTGTGTAAAATCTGCTGTAGCAATATGGCTTCATTGTAGAAACTGGAAGGTTGGCTGACAGGCAATAGCTTGAAATGTTTGTCACCTGATGTATTTAGGTCCAAATTCAGCACAAGGAAGATGGTTTGGGTTTAATGTATAATGTATGACTGTACAGATTTTATAAAAGTCAAATGTATAAAAGCTGAAAACTTCCTATGAAATCAAATAACTTGGCCGGGCTCAGTGGCTCATGCCTGTAATCCTAGCACTCTGGGAGGCTGAGGTGAGAGGATCGCTTGAAGTCAGGAGTTTGAGACCAGCCTGAGCAAGAGCCAGACCCCGTCTCTACTAAAAGTAGAAAAATTAGCCGGGCATGGTGGTGCGTGCCTGTAGTTCCAGCTACCTGGGAGGCTGAGGCAGGAGGATCACTTGAGCCCAGGAGTTTGAGGTTGCTGTGAGCTAGGCTGATGCCATGGCACTCTACTCAGGGCAACAGAATGAGATTTTGTCTCAAAAAAAAAAGAAAGAAAGAAAGAAAGAAAGAAAGAAAGAAAGAAAGAAAGAAAGAAAGAAAGAAAGAAAGAAAGAAATCAAATAACCCTACTACAAAGTAGGAAAGAATGTGTGCTATGAAAAAAATATCCAATTTAGAAGAGCTAGGAGAGTTATGAGGGATCAAGTAGAAGCAACACTGACTGGGCTTTGAAAGATTGGTAAGCTTTAGACAGGCCAAGATGGTGGGAAAGGACATTCTAGGTGGAGGCAAAGGTCTAGATATTGGAAGTTTTAACTTACTTGGGTTGGTTGGAAGAGCTCAAGTTTTCCTTATTCCCACCTAGTCTCAAAATGGAGATCTTGTGATAGGGTTTAAGGACACACATTTGAATCATTGTCTTGGGAGTGGAGCTTTATCAGGTAAGAACTAAGAGATTAAAAGCTGTTGCCATGAGGATCTTCATTTTAGCATATTTCTATTGGCAATCTTGGCCTTCCCCTCACTTGTACATTTTTCTGCAGTTAACCGGTTAGATTGTGCCTTTTCTCCTGTGCAAATGGTAGGGTAGAAATGTCCATCCTTAGATCATCATTATTCACTGAATAGTCTAAGTGGGAACTTGAATGGAGTCCAAAAGGTTGGAGGCTTGGAACTGAGGGATGAGAATGAGGCATGTTCTTCTCTAAGCCCTGTAAGCCAGGGTTTCTCAACCTCAGTACTATTGACATTTTTGTTGTGGGGGCTGCCCTATGCATCATAGGGTGTTTAGAAGTATCTCTGTCCTCTATCAAGTAAATGCCAATTGCACCGCCCTCCCCAAACACACACACAGAGTTGTGACAACCGAAAATGCCTCCGAGAATTGCCACATGTCCTCTGGGTATGGCAGGGGAGGGCACAAAAATCCCTGCTGGTTGAGAACCACTGCTCTAAGCCTTATGTAAAGGAGCTCTCTTCTTTGAGTTTGGTTTTCTATGCCTCCTATCATAGTCTGGGTAGCAATATCAAGAAGAACAGAACCCAGGTTATGAGCCCAGAGGGCAGGACTGAGGAGCTTAATTGGCCAGTCTCTAGTTTAGACCTTAAGCTGGGAAGATTCATCCCTTTTAGACTCCTTGTGGCTCATATATGCTCTAGTTCCTCATATTGGAGTAAGATCTGGAGATCTTCCTGATACTGCATCGCAACATTCTTCTCACAGAACACAAGTAACATCTAATGTACCTCAATGGCCTGTGGTAAACATATACACACATAATGTCATGATGCCAATACCTCTGCTTACTATCTGGAGGATGGTAGTGAATGCTTCTCGATATCTTGTGGAGGTTTGGAGGCTGGGCAGAGATCATGGAAAGGGGCCTAATGATCTCTCTTGTGCTTAGGGAGTTATCTGCCAGTTTGCAGATGTTGCCATCTGACGCATCTCAGGGTGGGGAAGACCACGGCAACCCTCAACTTCATCAAGAGCTAGATCTTTTTCCTTCCTGAGGACTTTATTCCAAAGCCAAAAAAAGCAGCATTAGTGGAAGATAGCCTACACCACAGCAACAGAATTAGGAATTCAGGCCCCCATCAGGAACCCAGGTGAGAAAATGAGAGAGATAGGACGCTTGGATATATTGGGGGCTTTAATTTTTCCTTGTGAAGAAAGGATCCATTTGCTCATGGAAAAGACTTGTTATTACTAAATTTTATTGGGCATTGATTGTAATAGGTCATTGTAGTTACTTGATATACATTGTGAAATCCAGTATGTAGAGCTGGGCTGAATAGCAGGTCCATTGTTTTCAATTGCTCTCCCTCATATTTACTTCTCACAGAGCCTTCCCACAGCCCCACTGAGTGGGCAATGGGCCATTGTTACTTCATTCCCAGGCTACAGCTAATTGGACCAGGGTAGACATCTAACGTAAGCTGAGTTAATCAGCTTCTCTTCCCTAATAATTTGGAAGGGACTCAGACCTTCCAGTTAGCTAGCTATAGGTACAGAGCTGATAAGAATGCAAAGTTGGAGTTTGGGGGAACGTGTTTGGGCCACATAAACTGGATCAGCTTGCAGACAATCCAGGTCTTCATCCAGTCTGTTTAATGTCTGTCTCCCCTATAAGAATTTAAGCTCAAACAACACAGGAACCATGTCTCTTTTGCATACCACTGTAGTGCTAGGGTCTGGTACAGTGCCTGATGCATAACAAGCACTCAATAATATTCACTCAATGAAGTTATGACCAATATCACCATTTAAGGATATAAATAGTGACTATTTGTCTTCTTTTTCCTATTAACTGTTTGAGCATGCATTGACTTTTATTAATAGAAAATCATTATTTCTCTTTTGAGACTTCTGTTCCCCCTAACTTGGTAAAGAACTCTAGGGACCTATTCATCGCAAGGTGATGACTATTATTTATATACTCTAGGCAGAGTTTATAAAGTCTAGTGAGACTGTCCAGTCAACCCACTAGCACCATTGCTTCTCCCCCTAGTCCTGCACAGTGCAAGGGTCTAAAATACCAAGGTTACAGCTCTTTCAATTAATTCTTCATGCTCAGCTGTTGTTGATTCTCAAAACACACCACTGTACCTGCCAAGTTCAGACCTGGGGCTTTAAACTTTAGAGCCAGCCCAATCTCCAAGGGCTGTTAGGCTCTACTGTTGAGCCCATATTGAGCCCAGATTCTTGCTGCCTTCAAGGCAATTTCTCCTTTGGAATCACTGGTATCCTTTCCTGCCATTCCAACAGATTTTCAAAACTTTAAAGCTAGGGAAGAAGGGATTGTATCCTTGGCTCCTTCCTTCTCAGAAAGCCCCTTACCTTCTTATGAAAATTGGTCTACTCCCTCCTCAAGATGCTCCAGAACTCTGAACAACATTGCTAAAACAAAGAAAAAAAGAAAAAATCTTGTTATTCCTTGTGTAAGAGTGCCTTCCTGCCTTTCATTTACATACCTAAGGGAACTAACCAAATGATTGTTCTATAATAAAAAATCTGCCAGCCAGATGGGCACGGTGGCTCACGCCCGTAATCCTGGCACTCTGGGAGGCTGAGGCGGGAGGATGCTTGAGCTCAGGAGTTCCAGACCAGCCTGAGCAAGAGCGAGACCCCATCTCTACTAAAAAAAATAGAAAGAAATTAGCTGGACAACTAAAAATATATAGAAAAAATTAGCAGGGCATGGTGGCTCATGCCTGTAATACTAGCACTGTGGGAGGCTGACGTGGGAGGATGCTTGAGCTCAGGAGTTGAAGATAAGCCTGAGCAAGAGCGAGATCCCGTTTCTACAAAAAATAGAAAAATTAGCTGGGTGTGCTGCCACACGCCTGTAGTCTCAGCAACTCGGGAGGCTGAGGCAGGAGGATCCCTTGAGGCCAGGAGTTTGATATTGCAGTGAGCTACGATGACACCTCTGTACCCTACCCAGGGCAACAGAGCGAGACTCTATCTCAAAAAAAAAATCTGCCCACAGTGAGTTGTGATGCACAGACATCAAAGAGACTGGGATATACTTTTTTTTTTAATTCCACTTTACTAGGCACCTAGTTATAAGAGAACAAATAAAGATACAGTTGCCAGGACTGTACTTTCAGTGTATCTCTTTCAGGAATCTGCAGAGGTAGTAGTAGGCCAAGGATTTGGGTCATTGGGGTTCTGACTGTCCCCTGAATTACTGGACAACATGTAAGGGCTAGAGAGAGTATCTAATATGACTTCATCTTAACCTGATTACATCTGCAAAGACCCTGTATCCAAATAAGTTCACATTCACAGGTACAGGGGTGGGAGTGTGATTAGGACTTCAACATCATATCTCTTTGGGTGACACAATTGAACTCACAACAGAGGCCAATACCCACTAAACACCAATCTGTGTTAAAGTTTATACCTCTTGCTGCTTTCAATCTTTAAGGTACTATAATTATGCTGTGTTCTCCTCCACTTTGTGTCACCTTTTGTCCCCCTGTGTCTCATAGGGTTCCTTGTAAAATCGGCTCCTCACGTTCTGCCTGAAATCTCTTTCTCTACAGAGTTCAGACATTAGTCCTGCAAGGCTAGTCGGAGACAGACAATATATATAGTAGAGTGGTCAAGAATGTGAGCTCTGCAGTTAGACTTTCTAGATGTTGGTTAAATTATTTAATCTACATAAGCCTTAGGCTCCTCTACCTCATTTGAGGATTAAATGAGATAAAACATTTAGCCAGGTTCCTAGCACATAGTAACTGTTTAAATGAGTGTGAATCAGTCACTGAAATTAAGCATGTTAATACATTTCCATAATTGCTGTAGATTTTTTACTTTTGAACAAAATATAGCATTACAAATACTTTGTGGATGGCCGGTTAGCTCAGTTGGTTAGAGTGTGGTGCTAATAACATTACAGATACTTCTAGGGCCCTGCCCCACATCCCTTTCCCCCTCTGTCCCTCAAAGGTAATTGTCATTCTGAAGTTGGTATGTATTAATCTGATGAATGTTTTTATACTTTCACACATATATCAGTAGCCATAAACAATAACTATTGTTTTTGCATAAACGGTCTCATAGTATATCATGATTTTGCAGCTTGTTTTTTAAATTCAACAATGTTTTTCAGATTTATCCAAGTTGATTGATGTAGATCTAGTTCCACTGTCTATTACATTTCATTGTGTAAATAAATCACAGCTGATTTACCTATTCCTTTACTGAGGCACAATTGGGTTGGTTACACTTTTTCTGTTATTACATGCAGTGATGCAGTGAACATCCTTGCACATGTCTACTCATACTCATGTTTGAGATTTTTCTCCAGGACGAATACCTAGAATTGGATTGCTGGGTAATAGGAAATGTGCATCTTTAATTTTTCCCCACCATTTTGCTATGAGAATTTTCAAACATACAGAAAAGTTGAAAGAATTGTACAGTGAATTCACATGTACCCATCACGTAGATTCTACAGTTAAGCTTTTATTATAGTACTTGCTTTATCAACATAATTATCCATCTACTCATCCCTCTTATTCATCCATCAAGCCATCCTGCTTTTTTTGGATCCATTTCAAAGTTGCAGACATCAATACACTTCACCCCAAAACACTTCAGCCCACACGTCATTCATTAGAGTTCATTATTTGTTCATAGTTCTTTTTCCTTTCGAAGTAAAATTTTCATGTAATAAAATGCACAAATCTTTTTTTTTGTTTTGTTTTTAAATTTTTTTTATTTCAATATATTACAGGGGTACAAATGTTTAGGTTACATATATTGCCCTTGCCCAACCCGAGTCAGAGCTTCAAGCGTGTCCATCCCCTAGACAGTGCGCACTGCACCCATTAGGTGTGAATGTACCCATCCCCTCCTCCGCCTCCCGCCTGCCCGACACCCAATGAATGTTATTACTATATGTAAAATGCACAAATCTTAAGTGGTGATTCAGTGAGCTTTGACAAATGCATGTATCTGCATTGATCAAACCTCCATCAAGACACAAAACATTACCAACAACCCAGAAAGTTCCTTCATACCTCTTCCCAATCAATTATCCACCCGCATCCCCTGCCACTGCAGGCAACCACCGTTCTGATTTTTTTCCACCATAAATTACCAGTTTTGTCTGTTACAGAAGTTTGTGTAAATTCAATAATGCATTTTATATTCTTTGGTGTAAAACTTTCATTCTGACTTTTTACTGTTAAATAGCATGGTATTGTATGAATATATCATAGTTTGTTTATCCATTCTCCCATTGATGGACAGCTAAGCCATTTCTAGCTTGGGGCTGTTATGAATAAAGCTGCTGTGTTAGGCAACCTCTAAAGTGGCCCCAAATGATCCCTCCTGTATGCATGACTTTGTAGATTCCTGCTCCCTTCGATAGAGGCTTCAGGTGAGACCACAATCCTAAATGATGGTTTGATTGCAGCATTGTGAGAGACCCCAAGGCAGAGGCATTCAGCTCAGTCATGCCTGGATTCACAGAAACTGTGAGATAATAAACATTTTTTGTTTTAAGTTGCTAAGTTTTGGGGTAATTTGTTATACAGCAATAGATAATAATATAGCAGCTATGAACATTCTTATAAAAGTCTTTTTCAGACGTATGTTTTGATTTCTCTTGGATATGAATCTTTAATTTTACTAGGTATTGCTGAATTAATCTCCAGAGTAGTTGTACTGATTTATACTTCTACCTTTGACATCTCAGTTCCTTTTTCTTCACTTTCTTATCAATATTTGATATTACCAGACTTAATTAATTTTTAAAAATGTTATCAATTTTGCCAATTTGATGGGTGTGAAATATTACCAATCAGATTGCATTAAAGTGAGAATAGGTCTCGTCCCCTTCATTTTGTGTCCCTTTTAATTTTCCTGGTTACTAGTAAAATTTACCATCTTTGGGCCCGGCGCGGTGGCTCACGCCTGTAATCCTAGCACTTTGGGAGGCCGAGGCGGGCGGATTGTTTGAGCTCAGGAGTTCAAAACCAGCCTGAGCAAGAGCGAGACCCCATCTCTACTAACGTTAGAAAGAAATTCATTGGACAACTAAAAATACATAGAAAAAATTAGCTGGGCATGGTGGCGCATGCCTGTAGTCCCAGCTACTCGGGAGGCTGAGGTAGGAGGATCGCTTGAGCCCAGGAGTTTGTGGCTGCTGTGAGCTAGGCTGATGCCAGGGCACTCACTCTAGCCTGGGCAAAAGAGTGAGACTTTGTCTCAAAAAAAAAAAAAATTTACCGTCTTTTCATATGTTTATTGGCTCTTTTGTGTTTCATCCTGTGTCAATTGTCTGTTCATATCATTTTTTTGTTTTTTTGTTATCTCATAACTTAAATACTACCATTTTTAAATTGAATTATCTTTTTTGATTTATAGGAGCTCTTTATACATATTGAGTATCAATTCTTTGCTTCTATATTTATGGCAATTTTCTTCTCTCAGTTCATGGCTTAACTTTTTATAAAATTTTTCCTCTATATATCCATTATCCATCCATTCATCTATACATCCTCCTTGCTATTAGAATATGTCCTAAACAGAGTGAACTTACTCTCTATAGGATATTGTTAACTCTGGTTATCCCTGGGTGGTGGGATTTTGCGGTATTTGTTGCCTTTTTTGTTTCTTTTTTTTTTAAAACAGTCTTGCTCTTTTCCCGGGTCTAGAGTGCAGTGGCGTCATCACAGCTCCCTGCAATCTCAAACTCCTAGGCTTAAGGGATCCTCCTGCTTCAGCTTCCGGAGTAGCTGGGACTACAGGCATGTGCCACCATGCCCGGCTAATTTTTTCTATGTTTTGTAGAGACGGGGTCTCGCTCTTGCTCAGGCTGGTCTGGAACTCTCAGCCCCAAGGGATCTTCCCGCCATGGCCTCCCAGAATGACAGGATTACAGGTGTGAGCCACCGCGCCACCAGCTTGAACAACTTTTTGTATGTTTATTGACCATGTGTTTTTCTTTCACAAGTTTATTGGCCATTTGGATGTCTCCTTTTATGAATTACTAGATTTAAGTCATTTTTATTGGATTATTTGCATTTTTTGTGATTTGTAGGACTTCATTATGTATTCTGGATGCAAATCCTTTGTTAGATATACGTATTTCAAACATCTTGTCCCTCTCTTTGTCTTGCCTTTTCACTCTCTTAACAGTATCTTTTGATAAACAGCAGTTCTTTATTTTATTTCATTTCATTTTTTTAATTAGGAGAAAGCACAAATGCTGTCCCCCAGTACCACAAATTATATAATCAAGTTTCCCACATTTGAGGAAATCTCAAGGGTCAGCACATCCAGAGTGTAATGGATAAGCCTCACCCTGGGAAAACCATCTTCGTAACCATGGTATGTCCTCTGCCAGGTAAGTATAGTTCTTTATTTTAATCCAGTCCAATTTATCAATTTTTTTTCCTCTTATGGTTAGTACTTTTTGTTTCCTATTTAAAAAATCTTTGCCAACCTCCAGATAATATTTTGAAATATTAGGGTTTTTTCCTCTCTATATTTACCCTTTCCCTTTCTCCCTTCCTGGCAGATAGCAGGTTCTGTGTTTCATTACCTTCTAGGAAGTGTGTAGCTCAGCTAAAAGCAGATTAGCCTGTAAGACATTTAAGCTTTCTTTTCTAAAAGCCCAAGCACATTAAGGAGCATTGGGTTCGAAGTTGAATGGGACTCCCATCAGATTATAAAGAGATGCCCTTTGGGTTTTGGGTGAAGGGGGAGAAGTCAGCTAGGACATGGGCCTTGATTTTTGCAACCTCCAGGTAAGGTCCCAGAGAGGAATAGCCGTTTAATGAATCTGGGAGACAGGAATGCAAGGCCTGGGATTATAAATATTTTATAAGAGATTTCTGTGTCCCAACTGTGGTACAGAAGCCACAGAGAGCCTACCAATCTAAAGATGCCAAGTGAACAACGTCCCTCAGTGATAACCTATGGGGACAAATGATCCTCCTTAATACCTTCCCAAGGTTTGGCATTGCATAAGAACCCAGAATCAGTTAGTGGAGCCCCAAAAATGTAACTGAGATTGACTCCCCACTCTGGCCCCAACAGAAATAGCTGTATCTACTTTTTGTTTTTTTTTTTTTTTTTTTTGAGACAGAGTCTCACTGTGTTGCCCGGAGTAGAGTGCCGTGGCATCAGCCTAGCTCACAGCAACCTCAAACTCCTGGTCTCAAGCGATCCTCCTGCCTCAGCCTCCCAAGTAGCTGGGACTACAGGCATGCGCCACCATGCCCGGCTAATTTTTTCTATATATTTTTAGTTGTCCAATTAATTTCTTTCTAATTTTAGTAGAGATGAGATCTCGCTCTTGCTCAGGCTGATTTCGAACTCCTGAGCTCAAACAATCCGCCCGCCTCGGCCTCCCAGAGTGCTAGGATTACAGGCGTGAGCCACCGCACCTGGCCATGTATCTACTTCTTTATGTGGCAGTTTCTGGTGTTTGAGACTGAATTGAGAAAAAAGCTACTTAAAGATGTAGACACAGAACATGAATGGAAATTACTTGATGTGAACTGCAGGTGAAAGCATAATCTTCTTAATAAATTCCAGTTTTAGCCAGCATAGCTTCCTGAATGATCTAGGATTAAAATAATGACATGGTTTAAAATGGAAGTTTTTTTTTTCTTTTTCCCTGAATTGTATTCCTTTTCTTGATCCTCTTAGGAGTTCACCAAAGTTTTCTTCCTCCTGTATTTTTCCTTTCCATTAAAACAAAATGAACTTTGTTGCTTTCTTTAGATGTAAAACAAAATTCTCTTAATTTCCTATAATAAAAAATTAAAAATACTCCTAATTTATTTTTTAAATGTTTAAGATGAAGTTATATTTCATGCACACAAAAGAATATTTATAACTTATATTTAAGTTATAAAGCTTAATAATAAATACCCATCTAAAAACTAAAACATTACCATTAACTTGTGTTTATTTGAATGTTACTCTCTAGCCTGTCCCCTTCTTCCCACATAGCTAACCACTGGTTTGAATTTTATGTTTATCATTTGTTTTTTAAAAGGTCTATTGCTTATGCATGTATTCGTAAAAAATATATTGATTAATTTTCCTTGTTTTTAACTTTATAAAAATAATATCACACTCTATGTTGTCTTTTGCATGTTGATCTTTTCATTTACCATTATGTTTCTAAGATTCATCCATTTTGTTATATGTATCTGTAGTTCATTCATTTTCAAAGATATATAATATTCTATTATGTACATATACCATAATTTATTTTTCTCTTGATGGACATTTGGGCTGTTTCCATGTTTTTACTATTACCAACAGTGTTGCTACGAACATGTCTCAGAACAGACACATGAAAGACCTTTTTCCAGGGAACATCCCTAAGATTTGAATGGCTGGGTTATGGGTATGCTCAACTTTATTAGGTAATGCCAAAATGTTTCTGAAGTGGTTCTTGCAGTTTACATTTCCATCAGCAATACATAAGTGTTCCCCTTCTTATCATTTTGCATTGGAAGATTTCTAAACTTTTGGCAATCTAAAGAGTAAAAAATAGTATCTAATTGAGGTCTTATTTTGCATTGTCCTGCTTACTAATGAGGTTGAGCATGCTTTCATACATTTATTTGACATTCATCTTTTCTACTCCGTGAAATGTCTGTTCATGTCTTTTTCCTTTTGTCTATCAAATCATTTTTTGCCCCATTTTGGTTTGTGAAAGTTCTTTTTTTTTGGAGACAGGATCTCACTCTGTTGCCCTAGAGTGAGTGCCGTGGCATCAGCCTAGCTCACAGCAACCTCAAACTCCTGGGCTTAAGCGATCTTTCTGCGTCGGCCTCCCGAGTAGCTGGGACTACAGGCATGCGCCACCATACCCGGCTAATTTTTTTTCTATATATTTTTAGTTGTCCAGCTAATTTCTTTCTATATTAGTAGAGGCAGGTCTCGCTATTGCTCAGGCTAGTCTCGAACTCCTGACCTCGAGTGATCCTCCCTCCATGGCCTCCCAGAGTGCTAGGATTACAGGCGTGAGCCACCGCGCCCGGCTGAAGTTCTTGATTTATATTCTGGATACCAGTCCTTTGTCAATTATGTGTATTGCAAATATTCTCTCCCAGTTCACAGCTTTGTGATTTTATTTTAATTTTGCATCTTTTGAAGAACCAAAGTTTTTTTTGGGGGGGGGCGGGGTGAGAACAGAGTCTTGCTCTGTCACCTGGGCTAGAGTGCTGTGGGGTCAGCCTAGCTCACAGCAACCTCCAACTCCTGGGCTCAGACAATCCTCCTGCCTCAGCCTCCCAAGTAGCTGAGACTACAGGTGTGCGCCACCATGCCCAGCTAATTTTTTCTATTTTTAGTAGAGACAGGGTCTCGCCCTTGCTCAGGCTGGTCTCAAACCCCTGAACTCAAGTGATCGTCCCGCCTTAGTTTCCCAGAGTGCTAGGATTATAGGCATGAGCCACTGCACCTGGCCAGAGCCAAAGTTCTTAATTTTAATGTGGTCTATAATAGATTAGATCTTATTTATCAATAGGTAATAAATTGCCTCAAAACTTAATGGCCTAAGACATCAAACTTTTATCTCACAGTTTCTGTGCTGTCAAGAATCCAAATGTGGTTTAGTTTCTGGGTCAAGGCATATCATGAGGTTGCAGTCAAGCTGTTGGTAGAGGCTGTGGTCTCATCTGAAGGCTTGAATGAGGGAGGATCCACTTCCAATCTCACTTATGAATCTGATTTATGTGATGGTTGATGACTTTGGTGTCTTGTGATGGGTGTCTCTTCATAGATCTGCCTCATGACATGGCAACTGACTTCTTCCAGGGTAGGCAATGAGAGAGAGAGAGAGAGAGAGAGAGAGAGAGAGAGAGAGAGAGAGAGAGAGAGAGAATCCTAGGCAGAAGCCACAGAGTGTTTTTGTGATCTAATCTCAGAAGTGACGTCCATCACTTCTGCTGTATTTGTTAGAAACAAGTCACTACATCCAGCCCACTCCCAAGGAGAGCGGATTATACAAGTGTGTGAATACTAGAAGAAAGGGAATATTGGTGCCATCTGAGAGGCTGCCTATCACACAAATTTATCAATTTTATCTTGTATTGTCAGTGTTTTTGTGTCTTATTTAAGATGTATTTCCCTACCTCAAAGTAAAAACATACAGTAGTCCCCCCTTATCCACAGTTTTGTTTTTGGTGGTTTCAGTTATCTTCAGTCAACCATGGTCCTAAAATATTACACACAATAAGATATTTTGAGAGAGACCACATTTATATAACTTTTATTGTAGTATATTATCATAATTATTCTGTTTTATTATAAGTTATTATTGTTAATCTCTTACTGTACCTAGTTGCCTAAGTTCCCAAGGGAACTTATTTCCTGTGGATAAGGAAGACTATGTATTCTCCAGTATTTTCTTCTAAAGGTTTTAAAGTTGTCAATGCCCTCCAGCCAAGACCACCAGTAACATACCTGAACTGAATATGAACGGGTTGAGTTTATTACTTATTGCAGCAAGGGAGAACACACACCATCAGGAATCAAGGGGTGTCTCAGTAAGATTATGTTAGAAACAACCTTTTATTAGATTTTGGTTTGGGGATTTGGATGAGGGTCTAAGAAAGTGATGATTTAATCTAAATTGAATGCATTTAGAAAGTATGGGGGGATTCCATAATTATATATCTCAATAAATCTTATTTATAGGGAGGGGAGAATATTGTGAGGATAAAGAAGTAGCAGTCACTCACTCGTTTTGGCCCAGAGAAGGAGCATTGGTATTTTGTGGATGGCAAAGTGCTTAGACAAAATTATGAAGTGACCTTGCTTTGTCTCCTTTTGTCATGGTCTCAGAATAATCTTGTCTGGGATTGGTATGCTGTGAGATTGTTTATGTCTAAATAGGAGAATAACAGCCTAGCTGTAAGTGTCAAGCAAGCTTCTCAATGTCCGGGGTTGCTCTTTTTTGTTTCTTTCTCAAAGTTTTGCCTTTATTTTTAAATGAAGCAGCCTGGAGTTGGATTTTTGTATACGATATAATGTAAGGCTCAAATTTCATTTTTTTCATATATATAACAATTGTCATACTGTAATTTGTGCCAAATCTCTGGTTGTTAACCCCTTGTTTTGAGGCTTTTAGTAAATGTTGTTATGAGTTGGTTGTTTTATTAACACTTAAGAGTGTGGTAAGGCCAGGCACAGTGGGTGAGCCTGTAATCCTAGCACTCTGAGGGGCTGAGGCGGGAGGATCGCTTGAGCTCAGGAGTTTGAGCAAGAGAGAGATTCTGTTTCTACTAAAGCCGGGCATGGTGGTGCACACCTGTAATCCCAGCTACTCGGGAGTCTGAAGCAAAAGGATCACTTGAACCAGGAGTTTGAGGTCACAGTGAGCTACAATGATGCCACTAAACTCTACCCAGGGTGACACAGTGAGACTCTGTCTCAAAAAAAAAAAAAGTGTGATAAGTTAGGGATATATCCAGTCAGTGTGATATGCATTTCTTTTACCTTTTCTCTTTCTTTTTAAACAAGGTTTTGGGGGTTCATGTGGTGTTTTTCAGAACAGGAAAGGTTTTTCTTGATTCTTTGAGGACCTCTATTGATAGAAACTCACCATGCCTCTGAATTTACCTGAGAGGATCTCTGGAAGAAATAATCAACAGAATCTACCGAGCTTAGTCAACAGGAATGTGTTTAGAAATGCGAAATGAAAGCAACAGGAGAATGAATTAACTAGATATTTGGTTCCATAATAAATGTTTATTTAGTACTTTTAAATAATGAGGGTCTAAACTGGGGAACAAAACACCATAGAAAGGGTTATAAGAATGGTTTTAGACAGATGTAGGTCAATATAAAGAAATCTGAAATTGCTGTAAGTTGCCATTCAGATAGGTTGAAGTTTAGTCCAGGTCCCTACATTTCTAGGAATCTTTTGCTTTTGTTTTAAGTTTTTAAAAAATCATTTTATTTTATTTTTAACTACTTTAGTGAGGTATGATTGACATATAAAAAGTTATACATATTTAATCTATCTGATTTGAGTTTAGAGATAAACATACACTCATGAAGCCATCACCAAAATCTATGCCATGAACCTATCTATCACCTCTAAAAGTTTCTTCCCACCCTTTTTATAATTTTTTTTTTTTTGAGATGGAGTCTCGCTCTGTCATGTGGCTAGAGTGCTGTGGCATCAGCCTAGCTCACAGCAACCTGAAACTCCTGGGCTCAAAGCAATCCTCCTGCCTCAGCCTCCCGAGTAGCTGGGACTACAGGTTCGTGCCACCACGCCCAGCTAATTTTTCTACTTTTTGTAGAAATGGGGTCTCCCCTCTTGCTCAGGCGTCTCAAACTCCTGAGGTCAAGTGATCCTCCTGCCTCGGCCTCCCAGAGTGCTAGGATTACAGGTGTGAGCCACCAGGTGCCCAACCTCCTTAACCCATTCTAAATAGATGTTGGTCCCCACCCTTCCACTGAAATTGCCCTTGGCAAGGTCACCAGTGACTTCTAGATTGCCAACTGCATTCGATGCTTCTTTATCCCCGTTTTACTCTACAACTTGCCAACATTCAACAGACTTGATTATTACACTATTACAATACTTTCTTCTCTTAGTCTACATGACATTTAAAGCTCATGATGTTTGTCTTATCTCCCTCATTGCTCCTTCACCCTGTCTTATGCTGACTCCAGTTGCTTTACCTCCCCTTCAAACTTTGGAATGTTCAGGGTTAAGTCTTCTGACATTTCTCCAGATAATCTCATCCAGTCCTGGGATTTTAACTACCATCTATATACTGATTATTCCCAAATAGACACCTTTAGCCTTGACTCAATGTCACACTTGTATATTCAACTGCCTACTGAACCTTTCCACTTGGATGTCTCATCAGCTTCTCTAATTTAGCTTGTCTAAAATAGAATCTTGATTTTCTCACCACTACAAAACTATGCCTCCTGCAGTCTTACTCATGTAGATTAATGGCAACTTCATCCTTCTGGTTGCCCACACTAAAAACCTTAGAGTCGTCCTTCATACCTCTTTGCACTCTAGATCAAATTCATCATGAGTCCTCTCAGTCCCATCTCCAAAATATCTCCTAAATCTGTCCACTTCTCACCATCTACACTAAGAAATCTTGGGGATCATTGAGAAGAAAAGCAATAGGAGAAGGCGAATTTGTACTTTCCCTAATCAGAGAACAGCATACTTCCTGTACCCTTGGCAAATGAATCAGGGAGTGGGGAGTGAAAAGCATTGTAGTGCTTGCTGCCATTAATCATAATTGAAGACCACAGTGTGATAGGATCACTGTCAGCCTTTTCATCTACTTATTCAAAGGAAGGTTTTTAAAACACACACATTGTCCTTCAAGGAGCTGGAGAGTGTTCTTATACCTTTGTATATTTGCACACGTTGTTCTCTCATCTGCAATTCTCTCTTGTCTGTATAGCCAACACTTAACTCCTCAAGTCTTAGTCCAAATCTACTTTCCTCTAATAACTATTTATTAAATGGTATCTATAGACCAGGCTGTGGCCTGAGATGTTAGGGAGATAAAGATAAATGAGACTGTTCATTCTCAAGCAGCTAGCTTCACAGGCTGGTAGTGGAGAAAGAAACATAAAGGAACAGATGTGACAAAGAGTTACAGGTTCTATGACAGAGGTCTCAAGGGATTTCAATATGAGCATGTCTAGTTCTACCTGAGGGCATCAGGTGAGTCTGGAAAAATAAATAGGTGTTCACCAGGTGCAGAGAGAAGCAAGAGAAAAGATACAAAGTGTGAAATAATGTGGTGAATCCAAGAATTTTGAGCCATTCAGAATGGGTGGGGCATCAGGGTGGTAGTTTGGCTGGTTTGAGAGATGAGGCTGGTGAAATCTGCAGTGGCTAAAGTGCAAAGAAATGTGAACACTGGGGTTTTTATCCTGTAGGGGAGGGAGAACCATTGAAAAGTTTTAATCAGAGGAGTGACCTGGTCAAATGTGCGTGTTACAAAGATTCAGCTCTGCCAGTGTTTTTCTAGAGCTGGTTCCTACCACTTCCCAGGAAAGAAAATTGTCAGGAATTTTACAAGCCAATTGACATCATGTTAGTGGCTTAAAATTGGTCATAATGGGAATATTTACATTGTGGAAATCAGCAAATGCTACAAATCTGAGTTTTTTTTTCTAGATAGCTTGTTGTTCAACACACAGAAAAACCCAATCAAGTTTGTACTAACAATAAACATGTAAAAACCCATATTAAACATAACACTTTGAGTCATTCCAAAGCAAATGAAGTACTTAGGTATAAACTTAATAAAATGTATGCAGAATTTGTATGCTGGAAATTATAAAATGCTGATGAAAGAAATCAAAGAAGACCTAAATAAAAGGAGGGACATCTTTACTATCTCCATGGATTGAAACAACATAGTAAAGATGCAAATTCTCCCTTAATTAATCTATAGGACTAATGCAGTTCCTATCAAACTCCCAGCAGTGTTTTCATAGACATAGACAAGCTTATTCTAAAATGGATATGAAAAGGCACACACAATACAATAGCTATAGAATCTGGAAAAGGAAGAATAATGTGGAAGGAATTAGTCTACTTGATTTTAAGACTTATTATATAGCTACAGTAATCAAGACTGTGATATTGGTGGAAGGTTGGGCACATGGATCAATGGAATAGAATAGAGAACCCAGAAATAGACCCACACAAATATGTCCGGCTGATTTTTGACAAAGCAACAAAAGCAATTTAATGAAGGAAGAATGGTCTTTCAACAAATGGTGCTGGAGCAATTGGAAATCCATAGACAAAAATATAAGCCTTGACCTAAACTTCACACCTTATATGTAAATTTAACTGAGAATGGATATTAAATCCATAGATTTAAATGTAAAACATAAAACTATAACATTTTTAGAAAAAAGTAGGGGGAAATTTTTGCGATCTAGAGCTAGGCAAAATTTGTAGACTTGATACCAAAAGCACAATCCATATAAGGAAAAATTGATAAATTGGAATCATCAAAATTAAAAACTTTTGCTCTGTCAAAGTCCCTGTTAGAGGATGAAAAGCTACAGATTGGAAGGAAATATTTACCATTCATATATCCAACAAAGGACTGGTATCTAGAATATGATCAATAGCTCTCAAAAATCAACAGTAAAAAACCCAAACAATTAAATTAGAAAATGAACAAAAGACGTGAGCAGACATTTCACTTAAGATATAGCCTTTCTGGTGGTGATGGCCTTCCCACAAGCACATGCCTCTCACAAAGGATCTCCTTCATTCCTCTCCAGAATTGAAGAAGAGGAAACACAAGAAGAAGTGCCTGGTGCAGAGCCCCAATTCCTACTTCATGGTTGTGAAATGCTCAGGATGCTATAAAATCACCATGGTGTTTAGCCATGCACAAACAGTACTTCTGTGTGTTGGTCGCTCTACTGTCCTCTGCCAACCTACAGGAGGAAAAGCAAACCTTACAGAAGGGTGTGCCTTTAGAAGGAAGCAGCACTAAAAGTACCCTGCTTGAATGAATGGGAAACCATACCAATAAACACATTTTGGATATACATATATATATATATATATATATATCTCAAAAAAGCACACAAAAAGGTGCTCAACATCATTAGTCACTAGGGAAATGCAAATTAAAACCACAATGAAATGTCACTACACACCTATCAGAATGTCTAAAATAACAACAGTGGCCAGACGTGGTGGCTCATGCCTGTGATCCCAGCACTTTGGGAAGCTGAGGTGGGTGGATCACTTGAGGCCAGATGTTCAAGATCAGCCTAGGCAACACAGGGAGATCCATCTCTACAAAAAAAAAACTAGCCAGGTGCCTGTAGTCCCAGCTACTTGGGAAGCTGAGGCGGAGGATTGCTTGACCCTGGGTGTTTAAGGTTGCAGTGAGCTATGATCATAACACTGCACTCCAGCATGGGTGACAGAGTGAGACCCATCTCTAAAAAAAATAAACAAATAAATAAAATAACAATAATGACAACACCAAATGCTGATGGGGATGCAGAGAAGCTGGATAACTCATATTAATAAATTGCTGGTGAGAATGTAAAATGATATAGCCATTTTGGAAAAGAGTTTGCCAGTTTCTTAAAAATTGAATATGCAACTACCATGCAACTCAGCAATTGTACTTCTGCATATTAATCCCAGCAAAATGAAAACCTATGCTCACACAAAAACCTGTACAAGAATGTTCATAGAAACTTTATTTATAATAACCAAAAACTAGAATCAGTCCAGATGTTTTTCAAAAGGTCAATGGTTAAACTAACTGTGGGACATTGATACCGTGGAATACTACTCAGCAATAAAAAGCAATGAACATGCAAAAACTTGGATGAATCTCCAGGGAATTAAGCTGAGTGAAAAAAGCCAGTCTCCAAAGGTTATATACTGTTCAATTTGATCTAGTAAACGTTATTAAGTATGAACTGATATCTCTGACATTTCACTTTTTTTTTCTTTTTTCGAGACAGAGTCTCGCTCTGTTGCCCAGGCTAGAGTGCTGTGGCATCAGCCTAGCTCACAGCAAACTCAGACTCCTGGGCTCAAGTGATCCTCCTGCCTCAGCCTCTTTTCCTCAGTCTCCCAAGTAGCTGGGACTACAGGTATGCGCCACCATTCCTGGCTAATTTTTTCTATATATTTTTAGTTATCTGGCTAATTCCTTTCTATTTTTTAGTAGAGAGCTTTTGCTCAGGCTGGTCTCGAACTCCTGAGCTCAAGCAATCCTCCCATTTCAGACTCCTGGAGTGCTAGGATTACAGGCGTTAGCCACCTCGCCCAGCCTGTTTCTCATACTTCTCATGTGAATTTATAGTTATGTAAAGCATTGTTTTATTAAAAAAAGTTTAAAACCAAATTTAATAAGAATGCCACTGCATTATTTGCCATGAATTATGGTCTGATCTTTGACATGGCAATCAATTATAACTCTTGACTCCTGGGCTCAAGCGATCCTCCTGCCTCAGCCTCCTACTCAGCTGGGACTACAGGCATGTGCCACCATGCCCGGCTAATTTTTTCTATATATTTTTAGTTGTCCAACTAATTTCTTTCTATTTTTGGTAGAGATGGGGTCTCACTCTTGCTCAGGCTGGTCTCAAACTCCTGAGCTCAAATGATCTTCCCGTCTTGGCCTCCCAGAGTGCTAGGATTACAGGCGTGAGCCACTGCGCCCAATAACACCTGACTAATTTTTAAAAAGTTTTTGTAGAAGCGAGGTCTTGTTATGTTGCCCAGGCTGGTCTTAAATTCCTTGCCTCAAGCAATCCTCCTGGCCTGGCATCCCAAAGTGCTAGGATTATAGGCATGAGCCACTGCACCTGGCCCCATGTTTCAATTTTTAAGGCCCTCTGGAGGAAGTAATCTTCAAAACATTTCTATAGTATTTTCAGGTAACTGTAGACTTTTGTGCTCAGAGAAATTAACAGGATGTTGTCACTCTCAACTCCAGCTTATAAATGCTCACCAGCACTAGAAACAGTGGGATTATATGTCTCAATCTGCTCTAAAACTAAGGGAGTGGTACTCTTCTTATTAGAAGCTGAAATTAACTCTAGGCTACAGAGAGTGATATAGGTCGTGGATGTTAAAAATAAAAGGGGTCTTCTGAATTGTAAGTTTTGCCATCAGGAAGTGTGACAATCTTGAAAAAGAAGTGTCACACTTTCTGATGGCAAAACTTACTACAAAGTTATGGTAATCAAAACAGTGTGGTACTGGCATAAGGATAGACATCTAGATTAATAAAGAGTTTAGAAATAAAGTCATACATCTATGGTCAATTGATTTTCAACAAAAGTGCCAAAAGCCGGGCACAGTGACACACGCCTGTAATCCTAGTACCCTGGGAGGCCGAGGCAGGAGGATTGCTTGAGGTCAGGAGTTCAAGACCAGCCTGAGCAAGAGTGAGACCCCCGTTTCCACTAAAAATAGAAAAAATTAGCTGGGCAACTAAAAACAGAAACAAAAAATTAGCCGGGTATGGTGGCATGTGCATGTAGTCCCAGCCACTTGAGAGGCTGAGGCAGAAGGATTGCTTAAGCCCAGGAGTTTGAGGTTGCTGTGAGCTAGGCTGATGCCACGGCACTCCAGCCCAGGCGACAGAGTGAAACTCTGTCTTGAAAAAAACAAAACAAAACAAAAAACAAACAAACAAACAAAAAATAGAGATGCCAAGATCATTTAATGGGGGAAAGAACAGTCTTTTCAACTAACGTTGCTGTGAAAACTGGATATCTACATGGAAAAAGAAATTGGACCATTATCTCACACCATATACAAAAATTAACTCAAGGTGGATCAAAGACCAACATGAGAACCAAAATAAGAACTAAAACTATAAAACTCTATGAAGAAAATGTAGGGATAAATCTTAAGGACCTTGGATATGGCAATGGTTTCTTAGATATAACACCAAAAGCACAAGCAACTAAAGAAATAATTGATAAATTAGATTTCATCAAAATTAAAAATTTTGAGCTTCAAAGGTCACCATCAAGAAAGTGAAAAGACAGCCTACAGAATGGGAGAAAATATTTTCAAATCATTTATCTGATAAAGGACTATTATCCAAAATATACAATAAACTCCTGAAGCTCAAAAACAAAAATATAATTAAAAATGGGCAAATGACTGGACATGGTGGCTTTTTCCTGTAATCCCAGTGCTTTGGGAGGCCGAGGTGGAAGGATCACTTGAGCCCAGGAGTTTGAGGTTACAGTGAGGTGTGATTGTGCCACTGCAGTCTAGCCTGGGTGACAGAGTAAGATGCTGTCTCAAAAACAAAAAGGCAGCACACAAAATATTTGAATAGACATTTCTTCAAAGAAGATATACAAATGGTCAAGGAGTGCATAAAAAGATTCTCAACATCATTAGTCATTAGGAAAATGCAAATCCTAACCACAATGAAATATTACTTCATACTCACTAGGAGTGAGTTAAAACAAACAAACAAAACAGAAAGTAACAATTGTTGGCAAGGATGAGGAGAAATTGGAACCCTCATATGTTGCTGGTGGGAATGTTAAATAGTGCAGGCACTGTAGAAAACAGTCTGGGTTCCTTAAAAAGTTAAACATACAATTACCATATGACCCAGGAATTCCATTCCTAGGTACACACCCAAAATAATTGAAAACAGGTTTTCAAGCAAAACCTTGTACATGAATATTCAAAGCAGCACTAGTCACAAAAGCCAAAAGGTAGGAACATCCCAAATGTCCACGAACTGATGAATGGATTAAACAAAATGTTGTATATACATACAGAGGAATATTATTCAGCCATAGAAGAGAATGTACTGATAAATGCTACAACATAGTTAAACCCTGAAAATATTACCCTAAGTGAAAGAGGCCAGACATGAAGGGCCACGTATTGTATGATTCCATCCAGAAAAAGCAAACTCATAGAGACAGAAAGCGTATTTGTGGTTTCATCAGCTGAGAGGAAGTGAGGAATGGAGAGTGACTGATTAGTGGGCATGAAGTTTCCATTTGGGGTGATAAACATGTTCTACAACTAGACAGTGGTGATGATTGTTCCTAACACCACTGAACTGAATACTTTAAAATGGTGAATTTTGTACTGTGTGTAGTTTATCACAATAAAAAAATGAAAAAAAGAAAAAAATAATTAAAAGGATCTTGCCGGAACAGCTAAATTAAATGTCATTGTCCTCCAGACCACTATACAAGATGTTTCACGATATGCCAAATAGGGTAAGGAATGGTCCAGAAACCTGTCGGATCTGCAGATGGTATGGGGATGAAGATGGGACCATGTCCCTTTAACAAGAAGCAACCTAAAAACACTCATATATGTACCACAAATTGTTCTAAGCCCTTTGAAAAATTAAACTAATAGTATTCTGATAACAGCCTTATGAGGGAGGGGCTGTTATTATTCCCATGTGGTACCATGTCTAGATTGATGGTGAGACCACTAAGGAATATGATTATATTATACAAACATTGTATAATATTCTATTGCTGCATGACAAAGTATCATAAATTTAGTGGCTTAAAACAACACACATGTTTATTGTTTCACAGTTTTTGTGCGTTAAGAGTCTGGGCACAGCTTACCTGGGTTCTTTGCTTCAGAGTCTCATTAGCTGCACTACAGGTGCTGCCTTCTTCATCCATCAAGGGAGAGTCTCTTTAACTCCAGTTTTCTAAGGCGGAGTCATTTATAACATAATGTTATAAGTGATAGCCCATTATCTTTGTCATATAATGTAACCTAATCAAAGCAGTAACAAACCATCAGCTTTGCCATGTTCTATTGGTTAGAAGAAAGTCATAGGTTCTACCTGCACTCATGGAGAGGAGATCACACAAATGAACAGACATTAGGAGGTGGGAATCTTTGGAGGTCATCCTAGAGTCTCTCTGCCACAATGACTGAGGAAATCAATTTAATTCTGGGTCCCTGAGATTCAGGATTTTAAACAATTTTAAAGAAAAGAAAAATTCCCTAGAAGAAATTCATTTTCAACTTGGTGGCAGGTGGATTCTGTGGGCTTCGTGCTTCCCACAAAAGGATATAACTATTACTTGACTAGTTTTGACACTTGATGTGGCTTTAGCTTTGCATTTCCTGCAAAGATGGCCATAGCAGCCAAAACCTTTAAGGACCTCACCACCCACCTTCCACTTCCTCATGAAAATTGTTAAGTGACTGCTTCAGACTGAGGCTCTCACTTCATTGCCTAAAAACACAACAGTTGTTGTTTTGGGGGCTATCCAATTTCATACTTTCCGCTGTGTGTAGTCTTGGCAAGAGGGGAATTCCTAACACCTGCTTCCCACTGCTGGCTCCCATTACAAAAGCTGAAGGTCACAGATCTTTTTTTTTTTCTTTTTCTTTTTCACTTTTATTATATTTTTTTACCCGGAGCCACGCCCAAGAGGCCTTGAGCAGTCGACTCCAAGGGGACAGATCTTTTCTTTATCTGCCCCCTGGTAGACATAGTGTGGGCACTTGACCCAAATTTGGCCTACTCTGAGGACTTCAAATCCTGAGTGAGTGATGCCTTGATGGAAAAAACTTTGGAAGTGAAATTATTCACCATAATTCCAATGACATCATAAATCTTCTTTTTTCTATTTTTTTTTTTTTTTTTGAGACAGAGTCTCACTCTGTCTCCCTGGCTAGAATGCAGTGGCGTCAGCCTAGCTCACTGCAACCTCAAACTCTTGGGCTCAAGCGATCCTCCTGCTTCAGCCTCCCTAGTAGCTGGGACTACAGGCGTGTGCCATCACACCTGCCTAATTTTTCTATTTTTTAGTAGAGATGGGGTCTTGCTCTTGCTCAGGCTGATCTCAAACTCCTGAGCGCAGGCAATCCTCCTGCCTTGGCCTGCCAGAGTGCTAGGATTACAGGTGTGAGCCACTGCATCCAGCCAAATCTTTTTTCTATCTCACTCCTCTAGATCAAGAATCAAAAGAACTTCTGCTCTGGGTTTAATGTGGGACTCATGGAACCTAGGATATCCTAAGTCTGTTCCCGAAATATCAGCTTTGTTCCCCAGTGGGTATGAGTCTACTGTAGGGGACCCCCTAGCTGAGGCTGCACTTCTGGTTATCAGAGAAAAGTCATAGATTCATTCACTCGACAAAAACTTATTCAGCACCTGCTTTGGGTCAGACACTGTTCTTAGATGCTCTGATACAATAATGTATAAGACAAACATGGTCTTGGTTCTCATTAGCTTGCATTCCAGTGGGCAAGACAAATAATAAACATGTTCATGCAGTAATAAGTTATATAAAGAAAATAAAACAGTAGAATATAATAGAGTGGGACTTGGGGATGGAGTGGGGAAGACAACATTAAATAAGGTAGTTGGGGAAGGCCTCATTAAAGAGATGACACTTGAGCTGACACCTGAAGGATAAGGAATCAGTGATGTGAATATCTGGAAGAAAAGAATTCAAGGCAGAAGGAAAAGCAAGTATAAAGACCCTGAGACGGGATGGCTTTGCTGTGTTTAAGAAATGGAAAGAAGGCCTCCATGGCTAGGGTAGAGCTGATGAGAGGTAAAGATCAGAGAGGTATTGGGAGGCCAGATCAAGTAGGGCCCTGTAGGCCACAAATAAGGACTTCAGTTTTGACTCTGAGCGAGGTGGGAGGCATAGGAGGATTTTTAACAGAGGAGGGATGTGATTGACTCTGATTTACACAGGACCCCTTTGGCCTGCTTAAGAATGACTATAGGGGGCAATGGTAGAAACAGGAACAGAGTTTCTGTTTAGGTGCTGTTTGCTTATTATTGTGCGGCTTTGAAAAAGGTGCCTCATCTGAGTGGACATAGGCCCCTGGCACTTGGCTTGGAAAGAAGGGCTTTTGTTGAAATAGAAAGATACTCCTTCTTACAGATGCAGCCCCACACCAGGGTTCATGGCTAAGCACCAGAGTACAGGTTAGATTTCAGCCCTTACTGAGCCCCTCAGCCAGATGTCCTTGTGCAATGCACAAACCACAGAACTGTCTACAGCCCGATCAAAAAGACTGATAAGACGCTGTTGTGCCAATCCAGATGAGAGATGATGATGGATTGGTTTAGGGTTGCAGCAGGGTGGAGGGAGGCAAATGCACAAAGGAAATGCTGAAGAAATCCTTAGCGATGAGTCCCAGCCCTAGCCCTGGAAGAATGGAGTGTTATTGCTTTTCCAAGAGCAGCTCTAATGTCCACCAAATATGTGGGCTCAGACTCATTCCAGCCCTAAACAACTCCTCTGAGGGAGGAGTTGGTGTGGTTACTCTGGGAATGGGAGGTTGTCTCCCCATGGAGAGAAGCCATAGCCCCCAGGAAGCTTTGGCTCTAGGAAGGATGACAGCCAACAGGCTGTCTGCCCAAGGGAGTCCAGCAGCAGTTGTGTGTCTGTGCAAATTGTGTGAAATGAGGATATTAATTTGTTGTATGGATCAAATGTATGTTCCAAGCAGCTAGACTGGGCCTGCCACTTAGTGGGCACTCAGAAGACCTCAGCCCTAGTCCTAGTTCCTCCACGGACTCGCTGAGGGATCTTAGACAAATGACTTCCCCTTTCCGAGACAGTTTCTTCATTTTTACAATGTGAGTAATATTCCTTGCAAAGAAAAGGTTTCTGGAGCAAATGGAATGAAATCTTGGATGCGAGGAAAGCCCTTAGAAAGTTAGCTATGTAACTACTGGCATCATGATGTTGTGGTACCTCTTTCTCTCCTAACTGTCTCACAAGTCCAGTCCTCATCCCTTTTGCCAGGACTTCTGGAAAAGTATTCTAGCTGCACCCTGCCTTTGGTCTCCTTGCCTCCTGATCTTGTCTTCCTGAACCTCCTGAACCTTAAACTTCCTGAAGCTTTAAGTATGTTCTGCCCTTGCTCAAAACCCTGCATGGTTCCCCAGAGCCCACCAGATTTCTAGGGGGAGGTGACAGCTAGGTGCCCTGAAAAGACTTGGACAGAACAGAAATGAGATTGCCCTGACAAAGTTTAGTCAGGTGGTACTCAGACCATGGTGATTATTCCCCTGGGGAAATTAGAGGAGACTGCTCCACCTACTTTTCTTTGTTCTTTCTTTTCTTCCTTTATTTTTGTCTCTCTTTTCTTTTGTCTTTCCCTGACCTTTTCTTCTTCCTGGCTTCCCTCTGTTTTGTCTCCTTTCTCTTTCTCTGTGATTCAGATGTCTGCTTTTCTGTTTGTCTCCCTCTCTTCTCTCTCCCTTCAATTGGTTGGTCCTTGTGTCTGCTTGTATCTGTGTGCCCCACGCTCCCACCAGCTTTCTCTGGCTACCTGTGTCTTCCTCACCCCCACTCTACCTTCCTTCCCCTCTCCCAGGTTTAAGGATGAACAACCTCTGAGAATCTGGAGCTCCCACAGCTGTTCTGAGGATGCTGGGGCCTCCCACCTCCAGACAGAAGAAGGCCAACCCTCAGGAGGGGCCAAGGGGGAGAGGTATCAGGAAAAAGGGGTCATTACACTTGTAGCCTCCTTTTTTTGCCATTCATTTTGGAGGGGAAAAGTGAAACAGAGGATGAATTTAAGACTTCCTCTTTTGCCCAGATGCAATTAATGATAACCTAAGAACTTGGTTTGACTTTCTAGAAATGAAAACTCTTCTAAAGAAACCACATCATTTAAACACTTGGTTTGCCAGTCGACCACAGCATCTGATAAGACAATGAAAACAGAAAAGGCTTTTAAAACCAATTTAACCCACACACAAATTTAATTCTAATGAAGAATCAATAGTCCAGTGGATCATTTTTCCTGAGACTCCTTGGAGAAGCCTAAAAAGGCTTTCAATCAGTGGGGTAGACAGTGAATAAAATGTTCCTTTTGAAATAAATCAAGCTGATTTAAAGATGAGGATTAAGTAAGTAATAGCCAGGGTGGTACTTGCTCTTGGCAGCCATTCTAAAATGGTTCTCCAGGGGCTGCTATTTGGGAAACACTGATCTAATGAAATCAATATGTAATGGGAGGAGGCTGAATGCCTGCACATGAACGCATCTGAAGGAAAAATTGTTCCACAGACAAGTGCGCCCAGCCTTGAAAAGGACAGATACAGAATCAGAAGAATGTGGCTAAGCCTGACCAGCAGAGAGAGATTTGATGATGATATTGCTTGTTGATTGTTGTTTGCCCAGACTCACTTCTTCCCCTTCCTAACAGGAGCCTGGTTGCCTTTGGGGAATTCTCTCTGACCCCACTGTAGCAGGCCTTGTCAGTTGTCCCCTTCTTCCGGACTGTCAGGCCCTGCTTTGGTTCCAGGGCCTACTCTTCCCATATGTGACTCAGGACTAAGTCCTGATTGATTTAAGCCAGTAACTGTCCAAGTGTCGTCCGAGAATCCCTGGGGATCTCCAAGACATTTTCAGACTGCAAAGTCAAAACTCTTTTCATGATGTTATTTGCCTTGAATTTTCACTCTCATTCTTTCGCAAGTGTACAGAGGAGTTTTCTAGAAGTTACATGAGATGATGTCATTACTTGGACAGCTAATAAAATATGTGCTTGTATATTCTTGTGTTTTCTAAAATTTTCTAAGGTTTAGCATATGTGTTTTCAGAGATTAACTCAGTTTGGTCTTAGTACTTCTACTGTGTTGTTACTAGTATCTTCAGTTATATCTGCTATAATCTCTGTAAATTTATTATCATCCAATAAATCATTACTTTTAAATCCCAAAGTTTTCCTTGCATCTACGTGGAAACCTAAGGATTTAGTACATTTTATTGTTTTGTTTTGTAATCATATTTTTAAAATTTCTCATTCTTAATTTCTAATATTATAAAAACTGGTAGCTATCACTCACATAAACAAAAGCTCTTTGATCTCCTCAGTAATTTTCAAGAGTATAAAGATGTCTTGAGATCAAAAAGTTTGAGAACTGTTGGTTTAAAGCCAATCATAGGGATCTCATTCCTGTGGGAGAATGTGACACTGACTTGACTCATGAGACAGAAAAGGGGGTGGTGTTCTGGAAAATGTCTCCTTGAACTTAAAAAGAAACACAAGGAAGGAGCCATTCCTTGGTTTCTCTCTCTCTCTCTCCCTCTCTCTCTTTTTTCAGCATAGAATGTCAAGCAGCCTTTGTTTGTCTCTTGATATTGTCCTGTATCTTAGTTCATTTGCATTGCTATAAAGGAATACCTGAAGCTGGGTAATTTATAAAGCAAAAAATTTTTTTAAATTCTTATTATTGTTTTCAGAAATAGAGTCTTGCTCTGCTGCCCAGGCTAGAGCGCATTGGCACTGTCATAGGTCACTGCAGCCTTGAACTTCTGGGTTCAAGTGATACTCCCACCTCAGCCTCCTGAATAGCTGAAAGTATAGACACACCACCATGCCCAGAAAGAGATTTTGTTTGGCCCATGAATCTGCAGGTTGTATAAGAAGCATGGCACAGACATCTGCTTGGCTTCTGATGAGGGCCTCAGGACGCTTCCACTCGTGGAGGAAAAAGAAGGGGAGCCAGCATGTACAGATCACATGATAGGAGAGTAAAAGAAGGGAGGAGGGGGAGAGAGAGAGAGAGAAAGGGGGGAAGTGTCAGACTCTAATTTTACAGAATCTGAAGAGAAACCAGAGTATCCAGACTCTAATTTTAAATGAACCAGCTCTCAGGTGAACTCTTAAGGGAAATAATAGAGTGAGGACTCACTTCCCTAGGATGCCACCAAACCATTCATGAAGGATTCTCCCTCATGATACAAATACCATTAAGCTCCACTTCCAACATTTGGGATCAAATTTCAACATGGGATTTAGAGGGTCAAATATCCAAACTATAGCACCCTGTCTGGAAGTGATGCTTGGGACTCAGCAGCCAGCAAGACAACCTCTAAGAACAAAGTTACTGCACTGAGTTTCACGGAATGGCGATGTGGAAAGGATTAGGTCCATAAGGTACTGAATTAACCAACCCTGAAGTGCTCCTACCTTGGGACTTCTCGTTGTGTGAGATAATGCATTTCCTTGTTATTTAAGCCAGTTGAGTAGTGTTTGAAGTTACTTGCAGCTTAATTAATCAATTAATTGGTTGATATACTTCTTGTATGCAGTCTCAGTGGGCAGTAAAAACCCACTATGAAAACCTGAATAGGTTCCATCTTACCTCTTGTTTCCCTTGTATGTTGAGAGGAGTGGGCTTATAACCTAAGGTTAGCCAACCAGATGCTGTCTTTGAATCATGAGCAAAGAATGCAAGGATGGAGGGAAGAGCATTAAGTTGTTCACTCTTCATTCCTGCAGCTCCCTTATTTCCTGCCACACATGGGTTCTACAAGCACTTAACAGTCATCTAATAATACCCTAGCTAGAGTTGATTTCTGTTCTTTACAACCAACAATCTTAATAGAGATGCAGGGTCAAAGACAGGAATATTCCAATCACTGAGAAGTGCTCTCTGTTTTATTTTGTTTCATCAGGCAAATATCACTCAAGACTCTCCATCTCTCTTGGCTCTGGTTCTCCACTCAACTAGGCAGCCACTCCATAAATTAACTACATGGCATATGTTTTGTGGAGTGATTGAGTGTACAGTTTGCTTGTGTCACCCATCTCTGTGTTGGATCAGCTTTGTGTGTTCTTCAAAGTCAGGCTTCTGGACCCATGAGGCTGAGGCTCACAGGCCCTGGATTGTAGAGTGTGAGGAGCCTGAACTAACAATTAGTAGGTCATCTATTGAAGCAGTCAGCAAATGTTTACAGAGTAGCTAACTGTTCTAGTATAAGAATATAGCAGTAAACAAAATAGACACAGTCCCTGTCTTTGAGGAGCTGACATTCTAGTTGGAGACACAAACATTAAATAATCGATTATACAAGTATTTAACTGCAATGAACACTAGGAAGAAAAAGTACAGAGTACCTTGAGAATGTGCACTTGGGCCCTAAGTTAGTCTTTAGTATTAGGGAAGGTTTGCCCTGAGAAACGGATATTCAACATTACGCAAAAGGATGGGAGGAGCATTCCAGGCAGAGAGAACAGTATATTATCAAAGTTCAGAGGTGGCACACCTAGGGGAACAGAAAGAAACTCCTGATTGTTAGGGCACAAAGTGAGGAGGAAAAGGAGGTAAATGAGGCCAGAGAGGTGGCAGGGGAATCGTGCAGTCTTTGTCTTTCTGTGCCTGACTTATTTCACTTAGCATAATGTCCTCAAGGTTCACCCATATTGTGGCATGTGTCAGAATTTCTTCTGGACTAGCCCTTCTTAAACTGTAATTCTGCTGCTCTTTGGACCCACTTTGATTAACAAGGTTGTAGGCCATGCTAAGAATCTCAGGATAAGTTCTTGAAATCTTAATCTTTCTGCTTTCATTTTTTGCCTTAGCTTTCCCAGTTCTTCAACTAGGAAACAAGAGCATCCATGTTTGTATTTGTTTCCCAGGGCTGCCATAAAAAAGTACCACAACCTGGGTGGCTTAAAACAACAAAAATGTATTCTTTCATAATTCAGGAGGCCAGAAGTCCAAAATCGAGGTGTTGGTAGAGTTAGTTACTTCAGGAGGCTCTGAGGGAAAGTCTGTTCCATGCCTCTCTCCTAGTTTCTGGTGGTTGCCAGCAATCCTTGGCATGAGACGCATCACTCACTCTTTGCCTCTGTCTTCACATGGCCGTCTCCCTGTGTGTCTTCTTGTATCTAGGTTCAAAATTTGCTCTTCTTAAAAGGACACTGATCATTGAATTTAGAGTCTACCTGAATCCAGTATGACTTCATCTTAACTGGAATACATATTTCCAAAATAAGATCACATTCACAGGTTCTAGGTGGACACACATTTGGAGGGGCCACTATTCAACACAGTACATTGTTGCTTCTAAGATAATTAGGATTGTTAGAGAAGGAACATAAAGAGAAAGATGTAGACGATGTTCAGTTTTTTGTTTTATTTTACTTCTAACTTAGGCTTTTGAACAAAATCAATGTACTTTGACTTTTTGCAAAAGAGAAATCCTTAACTGGAGCAGAACATATTTTAATGAAGATTGGAAGGAGGGGAGAGAAAAATTGAGGCCACTTTCTGGGTCTCTCCCCTTATCAGATAGTACTTGAGGGTCACTTAATTTGATAAGGGAGAAGAAGGAGTAGTGACAGTGACCTCAGAGGAGATCAAGGGGCCTAATAAGAAAGTATTGAATGGGAGGGCCATGAAAAGGGGCAGGAACAGATTGAAAACAGTGCTGAGCATTGTTGGTGACGGTTCAAGGCACAGCACCCAGTGGAAAAGGACTGCTCCTGATGTATGTAGTATCAGGAGAGGCTATGGTATCTACCAGGGCAGTGCAAAGTAGCAGGAGAGCCCAAAATAAATAGTAAATGTGGCCAGGATAAATGAAATTCCACCAGGAATCTTTGGAGATCTTAGGGGAGGTACTGAGGTTTTCCAAGGTGTATTGGCTAGGATTTGAGCCATTTTATGAGAATGTTTAAGAACGAGGAGACCGCATCAGGCTGTACTCTTTGGGAACATCCAGGCATAGAGCATTTAGGTGACTTTTGGATTTGTTCAATATCAGTGCCTTGTCTTGAAGCTCCCTACAACATTGAAACCCCTATCACAATCATTCATTCAACAAATGTTTATTGGGCACCTACCATGGGCTAGGTTCCGGGGATGCAGGGATAAATGAGACAAGCAAAGTCCCTGTCCTCACTGGTGTTTTATGTTTTATGGTTGGGAAGAGAGATACCAAATTAATAATTACATATGTACGTGTGTATACACTGTATGAACGAACAGCTCCACAACTCTTGAGGTGCGAGTACAGTCACATCTTTTGTAAATCTCCAAATTAAATGAAAACTGGCTTGAGCCTTCACAGGCCAGATTAGCAAGAAGTTCAGTACCACCCTCTTTGGCTCTTCTCTTTCTCTGGTTTATCCAGGAATTTACACAGTCTGAAAAAGAGGTCAACTTGAGGTCCATGCCTTAGCGGGGAAAAGCCTCCACTGCCATGCTTGCCGCTGTGCCTCATCGCCACAAAGTGTCACTATTGAACACCAGTCTGCTTCCATCTGGTACTGCTGGTCTACTCTAGAGCAAAGCTTTGCTGACCCCACCTTCCAGTACAGATCAGTGTGGTGCTGATCCTCAAGTTGCAGCTCTAAGTGACCAGTCTTTCTGAGTTTACACTCAGCTCTTCCCCTCAGAGACCTCACTGTCTCATTGATTCCTGTGTTTGCCCATCATAGACCCTCCCTCTTTCCATTCCCTAAGGATTTATCTCAGGGGTTGAGAGGCCTTTCTTTTCAAGCCCCTGAACTTCCCTTTCTTGGGAAAGATAACTTCATTGTCTCCAAAGAGGGCCCAGATGTGATGAACACACAAAGGTTTGTTAACACTTCAGGAAAGAAGGACCAAGGGTCACCAAACATGAAGCAGAGAAGACCGAGGGTGAAGTGGACATTTATTTGGTTCTTGGCCACCAAGCATTCATTCTCCATTCTTTTGGTAATAGCACCCTGATGTGGAATATTTGAATTATCACTTCTCCCAGTGGATTTAGTCTGGTAGGACTGTCAGCCATGATATCTTGCTTTTCTCTAGTCAAAGAATGGGCACATGATCCAAACTAAATTAGCTAGATCTTGAGAAGAGCAGTGCTTCTCCATACTCTAATATGTATACTAATCACCTAGGAGTCTTGTTACAATGCAGTTTCTGAATCAGTGGGGCCTGAGATCCTGCATTTCTAAAAAGCTCCCAGGTGATGCCAATGCTACTGATTCATAGATCATCCTTTTTTTTTTTTTTATGCTGGGTCTTGCTGTGTCATCCAGGCTGGAGTGTAGTGGTGCAATCATAGCTCACTGCAGCCTTGAACTCCTAGGCTCATGCTATCTTTCTGCCTCAGCCTCCCAAGTAACTGGGACTACAGGTGTACACCACCACACCCAGCTCATAGATCATCCTTTCAGTAGAAAGGGAGTAGAGTGAGCAAACAGCTGGAGTCCCTTCAACCAGGTGCAACAACCTTAATAATCCATCACTCCAGAGCTGCTCTGGATCCTGTCCTCTCTGGTCTGAATCTTCACCCTTTCCTTCCCTTTTGCAAGCTTCCTATATTTTTACAGTAAATTATTTTTGTATTCAAGATGACAGAATTGATTTCTGTTGCTTGCAACCAAAGGAAAAAAGGAGGAAAGGGAGAGAGGTGGGGGAGGGTCAGAGGGAGAGGGAGGAAGAGAGAGATTTTTTTTCAGCATGCAATCCATAAGCTAGGTGAAAATACCATTGTCTCTCCATAGAGCCAGCACCTAGTTTTCCCCCTTTATGCATTGCTGATGTCATCAAATACATTCTAAAGAAAAAAATGTGTTCTATTTATTTATTTATTTAGAGATAGAGTCTCACTCTGTAGCTCAGGCTATGTGCAGTTGCTCCATTATAGCTCACTGTAGCCTCAAACTTCTGGGCTCAAACAATCCTCCTGCCTCAGCCTCCTGAGTACTTGGGACTACAGACATGTGCTACCATGTCCAGCTATGGCTATGTGGCTCAGGATGGTCTCAAACTTGTGGGTTCAAGCAATCTTTCCATTTCAGTCTCCCAAAGTACTGGAAGTACAGGCATGAACCACTGTGCCTAGCCAAATTCATTCTATTTTTTGAGCTTCTTTGGGAGACTGCAAAGGCTCTTGAGAGGTCTTTGAAGTGATAGAAAGTTTCTTTATCCAGCAACAACTGTAAGAAAACTTTGGGGCATTATATGCATACATGCTTGGTTGTTTGTCTAGTTTTGCTGCTTTGGTAAAGAAAGAAGGTCTGCACATCACTGGGATTCTTTGCATTGATGTCAAAATCTCCATTAAATAATTGTTCTGGTTCATCCAGTTGATGTAATACCTGGAAGGCCAGGTATTACAAATACAGTGGTTTATTAAAGGCTATGTGGCTGGAGAGAGAGGTTATCTGAGCTTGATGTCCCAAACTCTTTGTTCTCATAAGCTGGGTCTTTCTAACTTCAAAAGTCAGGCGCAGACCTGCAAGACAAGGTATGAATTTCTCAGTGTGTACCTGAGACAGATTGCTATCAGCTGATATGGTCATTTCAGAAAGTTCCTCTTTAAAAAAAAATAAAAATAAAAACAGACTCAATATCTCTGTGAGGGTTAATCTTTGAATAAAACTCTCACATGAAGCCTCTGGTTCCCAGAGATGGAATGAATGCTTGGGGACATGGGCATCATTGTGGATGAGGCCCAGCAGCTGGGAATTCCAGGAACTGTTCAGCTCTAGTTCCTCCCAGGCAAGGTAACAGAACACTCTTACGGGGTTTCCATCTGGGGTCATATTTGGTATGAAACAGATGCCATAGTGGAGGAAGCAAAAATCTGGGTGAGGTTTGATTGTCCCCACTACTCTCACAATAAGTGTTCCCAGCCTGGCTAACATTTTCCCCAAATGCCTTTGTCTCCAAGTGTCCAGAAATTTTTTGACAGCAAATAGTATGAGGTATTATGTCCACTCAAACTTGGGTTTACAAATTAGGCTTATTATTTTATATCACATAGTAATTTAACAGGGTTCACCCACAGAGAACAAAACTTGAATCTGTAACAATTCAGTAATTAGAATTTAGAATGAGATTCTAGGGGGAGGGTGGTGCTTTCCTCAAAATCATTCTGACAAGATTGGCAGAAGCCCAAATCAGTCTTATCTTTATATTTATAACTGTGGGTTTCGGTTAGGATTCTTTGGTTGCAAGTAACAGAAAGTGGCCCTAGCTTCCTTAAGCAAAAAGGGAATTATTAATATTTCAAGGCTAGAGGAAGAACTCACAGGACTAAAAGAAAGGATGAACGGATAGAAGCCGTTCAGGGGACATTCGGGGGCCTTGATAATAGCAGAAACTTATTAACAGGATCCCCCCAGACACCACTCCTAAAATGAATGAATAAACACTAATCATTCTTTCTATCTTTGCATCACTCAAGATTCAAAGCCCTGACATCCCAATAGAAAAATGGGCAAGGGATATGGACAGACCACAGAAAAGAAAACCCAGTGGAGGAATGGTGTTAGAGTAGGTTGTAAGATACACTAGATGAACAGAGGTGGTCCCTGCCTGCAGGGGTCACATATACTATCAGGCTTGAGTGCACATCCTACCACCTTCTTTAGGCTTCCCCATCAGATGCTTTGCATAAATTAGGTCCTTTAATCCTCGAAATAACCATATAAGATTGGTGCGATTCAGTAATTGGACAAATCCCATTTGTCCAATAAGGAAACTGAGGCTCAGAGGGGGAGGCAGCTGGCCTTAGGTCATCTAGCTGGGAGGTAGCAGAGCTGAGGCTGACCTCATAGTGGTCGTTTCCCCTATGCATGCTGCCTTGGCTGCTGTGTATGGTTGTATGGTTTATGCATTGCACAAGGGTACTCAGCCCAGAGGATGAGTGGGGTCTGGGCTGAAATCTAACCTATGATCCATTCAACAAGCCAGCTGTCCCTTTGTAAAGCTGTGTCTATCTGGAGGAAGATGCTAATTTTTCTAATTTGTCCTTCCAATGGAGTGCCTTTTAGTAATTCAGAGAATGGCACCATATGAGCTAGTAGTAGCCTTGCCTGCTGCATCTCCCTGGGTAGGTGTGTGGAGTGGGGTTAGCAGTGCTTGATAAGGATGAGACAATGCAGGATGAGAGGCTGTTAGTTTGACAGAGGCTGAGGGAAACAAAGTGAAATGTTGCGGGAGACCCAGGTGGGTACTCAGGGCAGAAGCTTGTGTAGGGAAAAGAACTCTGATAAGCTAGGGATATAGCCTCTTCCTGGGAATTTACTCAGGCCTGTGTGAGCTTCTAGGCCCAATTTGCGGGGTGTGAAATCTGTGAAGCTCTACCTTAGGATTTCAGTTTCAGGGCTCCATTTGGGGACCCAGTTTATAAGGTTCTCCTGGATGGCTATGTCTTGGCCATAGATGGCCCATCTACCATTCTGGGCTCTCACTTCTCTGACTTCCTCATCTCCAATCTTGTCCTCCAGCCACCCTCAGCCTCCCACTTCCATGATCATAGCCTAGCCCTTGTTCTCATCAAAAACTGGACCTTTGGCAGGCACAGTGGCTCATGCTTGTAATCCCAGGACTTTGGGAGGCAGAGGTGGGACGATGACTTGAGGCCAGGAGTTTGAGATCAGCCTGAGCAACGTAGCAAGACCCTGTCTCTACAAAAAATAGAAAAAATTAGCCAGGCCCGGTGGCATGGCCTCTAGTCCTAGCTACTCAGGAGGCTGAGGCAGGAGGATCACTTGAGCCCAGGAGTTCGAGGCTGCAGTGAGCTATGATTGTGCCACTGCACTCCAGCTTGGGCAACAGAGCAGGACCCTATCTTAAAAACAAAACAGAACAAAACAAAAACAAAAACTGAAGCTTCGCTGGGTGCAGTGGCTCACACCTGTAATCCTAACACTCTGGGAAGCTGAGGCAGGAGGATCGGTTGAGCCCAGGAGCTTGAGGTTGCAGTGAACTGTGATGACGCCACTGCACTCCAGCCAGGGCCACAGAGTAAGACTCATGTCTAAAAACCAAACCAAACCAAACCAAAAAACAAAAACAAAAACAAAAAACTGAACCTTCTCCCAAAATTTCAACTTCAAACATACCAACTCTGTACTCGTTATTTCCTTGTCCTCCTACTGACTTATACTTGTCCCACATAAAAATTCTCTTTTTTTTTTTTTTTTTTGAGACAGCATCTCTCTCTGTCACCCGGGCTAGAGTGCCGTGGCCTCAGCCTAGCTCACAGCAACCTCAAACTCCTGGGCTCAAGCAATCCTCCTGCCTCAGCCTCCCAAGTAGCTGGGACTACAGGCATGTGCCACCACGCCCAGCAAATTTTTTCTATTTTTAGTAAAGTCGGGGTCTCACTCTTGCTCAGGTTGGTCTTGAACTCTTGAGCTGGAGCGATCCTACTGCCTCGGCCTTGCAGAGTGCTAGGATTACAGGCGTGAGCCACTGCACCCGGCCCCCACATAAGAATTCTTCAACCTCATCTTGTCCTCTGATTCTTTGGCTCCACCACCTGTTTATTGCCCCTCACTGCCCTCATGTCCTCACTTCCCTTTTTACTCAGTGTGGTAGGCAGAATTCTCTGATGGCCCCCTTAATATCTCTTCCCCCCTGATATAATGCCCCATATAATCCTCTTCCTTTGAATGCGGTGGAACTTGTGACTTGCTTTTAATAAATAGGAAATGGCCTAGGTGATGAGATTTCACTTCCCTGATTATGTTCCTCATCCCATCCGCCAGACAGATAGGTAGATTGCTAAATATATAGAGATGATATAGATAAGATTCTATAGAAGGCCGGGCGCGGTGGCTCACGCCTGTAATCCTAGCTCTCTGGGAGGCCGAGGCGGGCGGATTGTTTGAGCTCAGGAGTTCGAAACCAGCCTGAGCAAGAGCGAGATCCCGTCTCTACTAAAAATAGAAAGAAATTAATTGGACAA
>CAUYSK010074540.1:0-33056 GCA_963575035.1 Avahi laniger | reverse complement strand
ACCCTATCAAAAAGTGGGCAAAGGACATGAACAGAAACTTTTCAAAAGAAGACAGAATAATGGCCGAAAAACATATGAAAAAATGCTCAACATCTCTAATCATCAGGGAAATGCAAATCAAAACCACAATGAGATATCACTTATCTCCAGTGAGACTGGCCTTTATCAAAAAGTTCCAAAACAATAAATGTCGGCATGGATGCGGAGAGATAGGAACACTCATGCACTGTTGGTGGGATTGCAAACTAGTGCAACCTCTGTGAAAAGCAATATGGAGATACCTTAAAGAGATACAAGTAGAAGTACCATTCGATCCAGCAGTCACATTACTGGGCATCTACCTAAAAGAACAAATAATACTCTATAAAAAAGACACCTGCACCCGAATGTTTATAGCAGCACAATTCACAATTGCAAAGATGTGGAAACAACCCAAGTGTCCATCAATACATGAATGGATTAATAAAATGTGGTATATGTATACCATGGAGTACTATTTAGCTTTAAGAAACAACGGTGATAAAGCACCTCTTGTATACTTCTGGATAGAGCTGGAATGCATTCTACTAAGTGAAGTATACCAAGAAAGGAAAAACAAGCACCACATGTATTCACCATCAATTGGTATTCACTGATCAACACAAAAGGACACATATTAGAATAACATCTATTGGAAGTCGGGCAAGGGGGAGAGGGGAGGTGAGAGGAGGGGATGGGTATATGCATACACAAAGAGTGCAATGCACACCATCCGAGGGATGGACACACTTGAAACTCGGACTTGGGGGGGAGGGGGAGCAAGGGCAACATACATAACCTAAACATCTGTTCCCCTATAATATGCTGAAATAAAAGAAAAAAAAGAAAAGGAAGAAAAATTATATAATCCATGAATTGCACTGTCATGTAGGCAATTATTTAAGCTGAAATACTGGAAATTAATCTCATAAAACCCTCCTTATTTTAACCCTTCATATTCAGTCAACTTCTGAATTTGGTCAACACCATCTAATTGATATATTTCAAATACATTCAAATTATTAATATTTTAACCCTATTGTCATGCTGGTAGGTGATTTTTTTGGTTATTTTCATGTAATGGTTTTACAGCCAGTCTTATTGAATTAATTATTTCCAACTCCAAGGCATACTCAATATTGCCACCAACATCATAGTTTTATATTGTATTATATCTTCATTTAAATGAGGTGGAATTTAATATTTTGTATATTACTTTAAAAAGGAAAAATTCTTTAGTGATGACCATCTTCTACCAATTATCCAAAGGAATATCTTTAAAAATGTTTTGACACTCTTGCTTGCATTGCTTCTCAGAGGTAAGATTCATGCTATGCAAAGTTGCAACTGACTCATTGTTCTCTATAAATAGGCTTTGTTCATTACATTTAGCTCTTTAGAGAAAAAAGAAACTAAAATAATATAGATCAACCCTTTGTTTTATAAATAGAAAAATAAAAGTTAAAAAGCTGAGTTATTGCCTCTAGTCTCTCATTCCACAAGATGTATAAACTCTCTGAGATCAGGAACTGCATTTGCTGAACATTGTATTCTCACCCCCTAGGACAGGGTGCATTCACATGTGCTGAATGAATGAAGAAACTTTTTATTGTTCCTAACCTGGGTGATATCAGAATCTCAGATTTTCAGATAAATACCAACTCCAGTAAATATAGAAAGTAGTTATTAAGGGCTTATTCTGAGTCAGACATAATTCTTTTTTTTTTTTAATTTGTTAAACTTTTTTATTTTGAAATAATTATAAATTTACAGGAGGTTTCAAATAAATGTATAGGGACATAATTGTAAGTACTTTATTTTATATATAATATTCCGGCACTGTATTTTAAAATAACTGATTGACTTTTTAAATCCTCTTGTTGATAGGTGCTATTAGATATATCTCCATTTTACATATTGGGAAACTGGGGTGCAGAGAGATTTAAGTACCTGGTTGCAATGGTCACACATCCAGAAAGTGGTAGAATTGGATTTAGCCCTAGTAACCAGAGACCGGAGATCCTGTTCTTAACCTCCACTCTGTGTTCAGAATTTTGCAGTAAAAGCCTCCTACTGTGGAAGATTAAAGCACCCGCAAAGGAATAAACCCATTGAATTTTATGCTGTTTTGAACGTAAATAGAAAATATTAGTCTTTCTTAAGTTCATTTTTTGTACTTTGTAATATGAAAAGACAATATTAATTTCATGAAAATCTAAATGGTTTTAGAAACCATGCCTAAAATTCAAATGATACTGTGTTTTCAATCAGAAGAATATGAAGCAATTCACTTTACCACTGAAAATCTATCATTTCTAAGTGAGAAAGCAAAAGAGAAGTGATGACTTTTCAGCTGAATTAATTTTTATTACACACTTCTCACTTCGTACTTTAGAAGAGACTAAAACATTCACTTTACCTGGAACAATTTATAGTTGCATTTAATTTTGAATGGAAGGCTAAGCTGGAAAGATGAAGAAAAATTAGATTTTTCTAACTTGGATATGTTTTCCAAGTAGAGTCCTTAACAATACCATTTTATATTCAGATTCCTTTGGCTTTAAAATTCTCTACAGCAAAGATGTATTTCAAAGCACATAGTAGATTTTGCAACAGTGATTTAAATGCTTGAATGCGAAAAGTAAGATCCCCTCTGAATATAGCATATGAACATTCTCAGAGGGATATCTTCTGGAAAACAGGTAAAGATGCATTTTTTCAAATGAAACATTGGGTGTGTCTAATCATGGAAACATAGATTTAAAAAAAAATAAGTATTGGAATGTTGGAGACATTCTGAAAAGTGGTACCTACTAATTCAGAGGGGTGGGGAGATAGGTAGAGTAGATACAGGGAACTGGCCCCAGGAGGAGTTGGGTGTGGGTAGCACACTTCCACTTAGCTCGGGACCCTTTGGACTTCAGTCTTATCATCAGTAAGTAAGCTTTTGTCTGATAACAATTAGAAATGCAATGCATTCTAAAAGGTTAATCAGGTCAAAACATAAGTTAGCAAAACTCTTTGTCTAGAATTTTCCATATCCATGAATCTTCCCCTTTTGTATTGCTGCTTGGAACCCTCTGCCATATACAATTCTTCTAGGAATCTTGATAGGTGTTAGAACAAGCAATAACATGCCTGAGAATATTTTCTTTTCCTGTTAATTTTCAAATAAAATAAATTTTTTCTTTATTAAGAGCACTATCACTAAAACCAAGTATGTGTTTACTAAAATTTCTGAACTATAACACTGTCTTTGCCTGTCTATCTTCAATTTACACTTGACACCGAGTTAGTCACTAAGAGGCTTGAAGTAGTTTCTTATTAAGATTGAAAAATATAAAAAAAAATAATGTTAGAAGAGATTCCCTTTTGTCAGTCATGACCTTTTGCTGTCTGATTTAGTCTGAGAGCTTTCAAGCTCTAGTGCCTACTCCACCCTCAAGAGGCCTGTGTGTCTCTGCAAAGTCATTTATTTCTGAATTGCACTTGCCTCCTTTCATGTCTGGAAGGGACCATCTTCTCTCTGGCTCCAGTGAGTGTAATTTAATTCTTTTTGAATAGCTCTTTGTTTAAACCTCAGCAGAATACTACAAGAAGCAATATTAAAGCTCTAATTCAATAGAATATTTTCATGGGCTTCTTCAAAACTTTGCCCCTTGAATATCATTAGGCTTTGACTCTGTAAGTTTCTTAGATGTATTTAACGTGCTGTAGGTGTTCAACAAATACATGTATTGCCTAATTGTTCCTGCATGTATACATGCTAGACTGAAAGCACTTATTTAATGGGAAACATAGCTTCATTCCATATATCCTGTCATTTAACACCATCTATTGAGTCCCAACTATGTACCACGAAATGTCTTAACCATTCAAGGGAAAACTAAATAAAATGAAATAAAATACAAGAAAATATTTTTTCAGCGTGAAATTATCATAGTCTAGATTAGGGAAGAACTAAATAAACTCACAAAATGATTATGTAATATGCACTATATGTTAATATTGTTAAATCTCAAATTGAGTAGTAATTATCTCTTTTGGTGTAGTCAGGAAAAAAAATTGAAAGAGATAAATTTAGAGCTGACTCTGGAAGTTTTCTGTGTTGTACTGAGGCAGCCCTTAACCTCCTAAGTGAACAGCTGCCAAGTACAGAGGCATACAGCTATAAAAGAAGTTGACATATCAGGGAACTAGTTGATACATTTTTGGGGGGCTGAATATAGAATCAAAGTGGTTAGGGGTGTAGACTTAGATGAGGAAGACTGTGGTATGACTATGAAGAGACTTCACTTATAAACTAAGGTGGTGTGTGTGTGTGTGTGTGTGTGTGTGTGTGTGTGTTTGTGAAGGGAAGTACTAATGAATAATAACTTTATTATTTATACAGAGTTTGGTTCTGAATGAGGAGATAACGTAATTAAAGAAAGAATTTAGACGGCAATAATAATTTTCTAGGTGTGATGCCTTAAAAGTCTAACTGAAGTTTTAAAATTAGTTGCAGTAGAAATTGAGATTTAAAAAATGATGAAAAACAAAGCAAAAAAACCCACCTTTTTCTCACATGACCTAGAGCAGTTGTTCTTGAAGGGTGGTTCTCAAACCCCTAAATCAGCATCAAATGTAGACTTACTAAATTTGAAACTCTGGGGGTGATAGAGGGTAGCAACTTGTGTTATAACAAGACCTTCAGATGATTCTGATGCTCAACCAAGTTAGAGAACTACTGAGCAAAAATTTGTAATGACTTGTAAAGAATTCTCTTTCTGTGTCATTTATATGTTCATTCACCATTGAGTTATTAGCATATTATTTCATTGATACTAGGATACTTTCAAGATGCACAGCTATTTCACTTATCATTTTAAAATGCTGCCAATTAAACCAATTCATGCCATCAATTTTAAGATGCATCCCAATTTTAGAAGTGTTAAAAATGAAAAGGTACATTTTAGAATTTTATAAAACATCTTGTGTTGACTGCTGTAAATTGCACTGAGTAAAAATGGTGATGTTTCACAGATACATCAATATATTTCTGTGCTTATTCTCATCAAAATTTGAAACACAACTACATAAAACCTACATTCATTTCTATTTCTTTAGCATTATTTTTTAACTCAGACATCATGTTTCCGTTCTTTTATTTCCCCAGTAGTTATCTAAGCCTAAATTGTGGAACCTGCTTCTATTCTGCCCACATAGGTAAAAATAGAGAAATATAGGGCTTTAATATTTAAGTCTGGTAGTAATTAATTCATTTTTACAAAATTGAGGGAACCCTTGAGAGGATGAACTTTCCTTTCAACAAATCTCTCCATTCCACCATCATCACGTTGTGCCAGCTACTACAGACATGCTTGAGAATGAGACACGTGATACCATATTTCCACATCTCCCACAAAGTCTTTTGCTGATCTTCGGGGTGTTTACGCAGAAGTGTCTGTGTCATATGAGATTTTGAAAGCACATTTGCCTCTTCAAAATTCTACTCTTACTTTTCTCCCCAGGGGAGAGCACAAACAACCTATACCCATATTTTTCTCACAGTTTCTCCCAGTATCTTTTGGTCTTTGCTCTTTTTCCATCTTTCACTTCTGCTGTCTCTTTTATATTCTGTCCAGGTCATCAGTCTAGACCAGAAGTAGCCCAGACTTCTGAATTTGCTATAGTATATTTTCCTAGATCCTGAACTGACAGAATGGAATGGAAAGTGCCTTCAGGCTGCAGTGCATGAACAAGTAAAGAATAGTCTGAGAGAAAGTATCTGGGGAGAAGTTAAAATTAACCATGAACATAGTCCAACTAGGCAATCAATTGTAAAAGGTAGATAAAACAGGAAGATTTGAATATGAATCACAGGGATGGAAAGAGAGAGAAGCCAATAAGTGTAGAAGGAGCTCATGGTAATTGCTAAGTCATTGAGGTGCAACTGCTGGTCACAGTGACAAGTTTCCTCCACTCTAGTATGGTAAGAAACTTAGATAGAAGTTGTATCCCCATTTTTAGCTGAGAAGGAGACATTGAGCATTTATAAGTGATGTGGTATCCACAAGAGTAATAAGCAGCTCAAGGGAGGCTGCAGGCCCTAACTTTTGTTCCAGGACCCAGCAGCATTTCCCTACATACGACTCCAGAGGGCCAGATGATGTAATGCTCTCCTGACAATTGCTAACTCATCACAAAGATCTGGCAGTTAAGTATACACTCTTATGATTTATCAATTAAAATAAAAAATATATAAAATGAGAGGAAAAATGTATTCATTAGTCAAAAGTAAAATTACACTGTTTCAGTACGCATCCATGGAAAAATCACGTAAAATTATTTGTTCGGGTTGAGTAACTCTAATCTGCAAATCCAAAATCCATAGCTTTTTGAGCATGGACATAATACTCAAAGAAAATGTTCATCAGAGCATTTTGGATTTTAGATTTTCAGATTAGGAATGGTCAAGCACAGTATAATGCAAATATTCCAAAAAAAAAAAAAATCGGGTGCGGTTTCAAAAAATGGCAGATTGGTGGTGGCCTCCTGGCTCACTGCTGCCAGAGAAGGAGGTGAAGAACTTAGATAGCTACACATGAGAACATCACTCCCCACAAGAACAACGTCATGAATCTGCAGAGAAACAGCGTGGGACACGTAGTGCAGGGAAAAAAAAAATAGAAATACCATTTGATCCAGCAATCCCACTACTAGGCATCTACCCGAAGGAAAAAAAGACATTCTATAAAAAAGACATCTGCACTCGAATGTTTATGACAGCATAATTCATAATTACAAAGATGTGGAAACAACTCAAGTGCCCATCAATACATGAGTGGATTAATAAACTGTGGTATATGTGTACCATGGAGTACTACTCAGCCATAAAAAATAATGACAAACTAGCACCTTTTATATTATCCTGGGTGGAGCTAGAGACCACCCTTCACAGTGAAGTATCACAAGAATGGAAAAACAAGCACCATGTGTACTCGCCATCAAATTGGTACTAACTGATCAACACTTAGGTGCTCACATGGAAGCAATATTCATCGGGTGCCAGGCAGGCAGAAGCGGGGTAGAAGGGATGGGTAAACTCATAACTAATGGCTGCAGAGTGCACTGTATGGGGCATGGGCATGCTTATATCTCTGGCTTGGGTGATGCAAAGATGTTAAATGCAACCAAAATGTTTGTACCCCCATAATATTCTGAAATTAAAATAAATAAATAAATAGAAAAAAACCCCCAAAAATGAAACATTTCTGGTCCCAAGCATTTTAGGTAATGGATATTCAACCTATATTCTCCTAGAATTCTTTTTATACCATGAAAGATGGGGAGAGCTGATTTCTTACAGTCTGCTTTACAATATTGTTTGTAAAAAAAAACACTTTATAAAATATAAACATGCAATTGAAATATGGGATGTGATCAATATCATTATTGATATCTACTTTCAACAGGAAGTAGACTAAATTTTTGCTGAATTGAGTTAACTTTTTTCTGTTAACTTTTTCTTCTGCCACAGAAGTCACCTGTTGGTGACTATAAGAGCACAGTCATCCTACACTGACATTGGTGTAAGGCCCATGCATGTCATTTATCAACATTCTGATCCTGGCAAGTCAATTCCCCAGAGCCCAGTCTACTCCTCTGTAAAATGGTAGTAGTACTAGTACCTATGCTATAGGAAGTTCCTGAGGATTTAACAAGAAAATAATCTAGCTAACTTTTAATATATCATTATTAAGTCCTATCACCTATCACCTATCACCTATCATCATGCCTTTCAGAAAGCAAGAATTCTTGTGGCAAGAATAATATATTACATTTGGTGACCACCTGCTGTACCTTGGCTGGGGTACTAAGTGTTTTTTAAAAATTATCTTACTGGGTACTTATAACAAATATGCAGATTGACCATTAATATCTCAATTTATGGATGAACAAACCAAAGCACAGGCAGGTTAAGTTACTTGTCCAAGACTGCAAGGCTTATAATTAGAAGAGAAAGGAACGCAATCCAGATTTTTCTGACTTCAAAGCCCTTGTTGTGTTCACAATGTATCCCAGCTTTTCAGGGGCCTTGTAAAAAGAAGTGGGTTTGTTAATCAGGGAAAGGATATTGTGATTATTTTTCATGGATGCCTTTTTGTATTTGTCTGAGCTTCTTTCTTAATTACTTAGCTCAACTTTGAACTATTTCTAAAAAAATAGGACTCTGTTAATATTGTTCATTTTACCATGCAAGGAAGCCTTTTCCTATATACGAATGGTAATTTCATCTCTGCCCTTTAAATGGAAAATAGGTCAACCTCCTTACTTATTACATTGCTTAAATCATCTTCTGGGATTGTGGCAGTTTAAGACTTATAGGTCTTTTCTTGGCTATCTTCCTCTAAGTCTTTTAAGGAATCATGGATATTCTATGCACATCCAATCAAATATTTATTAAGGAATATATAATATGACTGTGAATTTATTTTAGTATTTTTCTTCTGAGGAGTTCAGAACCTTATGGCATAAATTGCCTCATTTATCTTCATATACATTCCCAAGGGAAGATCATGGTAGTATTATTAGCCCAGATTAAAAATAAATGGGCCAGTTGTTCAGTCAGTCCGTCGTCAGGATTGACAGGGTTTCCACTCTTTGCAGGTAACTGAACTGGAAGCAGTAGTGGTGTTGTGTTCAGTGAGCAACGAGTCAGAGCAGGGCTGGTCTGGATGGAAACCTGGAATGGCTTAGGGGCACCTCGGTTCACATGCCTCTGGTGATCTGCTTACTTATCCAGCTCATGACTAATGTGACAGTAACAGATGTCATTCTTTCCACTTGAGATGCCTTTGGCCATTGTTCTGTTTTCCCACTCCATCCTCATGGTTCAAGACTAAGTTAAGTCATCATTATATCTGTAAGGTCCTGCTTGATCCCCAACAGAATTAACCATGTCTGTCTGTGTCAAGTGTAGAGACAGTTAGGTGAAGATACATGTCATTAATATATCCAACACAACTTGTTGAATATATATATTTTGAGTGCATCTTCTCTAAAAGGTCAAGAGCTTCCATGGGCAGGGTCTTGATCCATTTTGTGTTATTATAAAGGAGTACGTGAGGGTGGGTAATTTATTAAAAAAAAAAGTTATTCAGCTCATTATTCTTGAGCATCTGCCTCTGGTGAGGGGCTCAGGTTGCTTCCTTTCATGGGGGAAAGGGAAGGGGATCTACATGTGCAGAGGTCACATGACAAGAGAGGAAGCAAGGCAGGGAGGTGATGCCAGGCTCTTCTTAACAGCCAGCTCTGGAGGGAACTAATAGTGCGAGAACTCACTCACCCACAAGACAGGGCATCAGTCTATTCATGAGGAATCTGCCACCACGGCCCAAACACCTCCCATTAGGCCCCACCTCCAATACTGAGATCAAATTTCAACATGAGGTTTGGGGAAAGACATCCAAACTACAGTTGGCAGGAACCATGTTTTATTTCTCTCTGTATCCTGGCACAGTTCACAATTCCTGGGACAAAATCGACAGTTAAAGTCAGTTTAATGAATACTGTAGGGAATTAGAGAACATATTTAATATGTGAAGATCAGGCTACAAACTCATTTGCCTTGGATTATTTCTGCCTCTTGGTTCTATTGAATCACATTGATCAGTAGGTTGATTTTCTACTTCAAATGACACACTATCAAATATTATATATGAGCTTTTATTGTTACCTTCTACAAAAGGGGGACACTGATATGTATTTGTTCTTTATAGAATATCTTAGAAAACAAATGGAGTGAAATACATTGTATTCATTTTCTAAGGCTTCCATAACAAAGCACCACAAATGGGTGACAAACTACAGAAATTTATTTTCTCATAATTCTGGTTTCTAGAAGTCCATGATCAAAGTGTCAGCAAGGTTTGTCTCTTCTAAGGCCCATATCCTTGGCTTGTAGATGGTCACATTTTCCAATTATCTTTCTATTGTCATCCCTGTGTGCCTGTCTGTGTTCTAATCTCTTCTTCTTATAAGGATAAAAGTCATATTAGATTAGGGACTAACCATATGAGCTCATTTTACTTTAATTACCTCTTTAAAGGTCCTATCTCCAAATACAGACATATTCTAAAGTGCTGGGGGTTAGGGCTTTAACATATGAATGGAGGAGGCATATTCAGCCTCTGACAGTACATACAGGGCCCAATGTGGTGTCCGGCATACAGCTGGTACTTTATTCATGGAAGTATTATTACTACCAGTTTTAGTCAAAGGTTTCCAATAGATCAAAGATGACTTCACTTCTTGTTAAATCACTCTTTCAGTCTCTGGCTTAGCTTGCTTGAAAAGAAAAATGGCATGTAGACAGGGCACTAGCAATCCCAGCATGAAGAGCAGGGCCGAGAAAGAAAGATGAAGAGTCCTGCTAAAGGAAGGAATACTCTGAGCTCATTTACAGATTTAGCAAGAGCTTGTCATAACTGGAAAAACAGATGACCCAGATAAAGAAGGTGATGCTATAAATGGTGGCAAATCTTTTCAGAAGAAACATGAAAAGCATATGGAGGTATATTTGGCATTCAGCAGAAGTGACAGTGAGTCAGGATTCCAAGCGTGAAAGGCATTAGAGTAGCACTTCCATGAAAACCTGGCAGTCAAATTTTGATGGGAAAAGAAGCATTAGCCATAGCCATATCTCGATTTTGTGATGAGTTTCAAAGTCATCTTTCATGCCACTCCTTCCTTTGGTCCCTGCTATCCTTTGTCTCTTCTCTTCATTTCTCTATTCCTCTATCCTTGTATACAACAGGCATTGTGAGAGTACAGTGATGCATTCTATTCAGAGGTAGGTAACACCCTCAGGGAGATTCATTTTATATACAGGCATATATGTATAATATGCACAGAATTGATTCTCATTATTTGTGGTATTTATGTTCCATAAGGTCACACAGACACTGAATTAGAAGATACAGAACAACCTAGGGGAATATATGTCTACATCTATCTACATGATATGCATATATTTTACATATATTATACTCTTAAATCCTAAAATCAACTCATCCAGGGAGATTTCATTTTTTTTATTTTACAAAAAAGAAAATAAGGTTCAGAAATGTTAAGCAACTTCCTTAAGTTGCACCATTAACAGGTGCCATAGATGGCTGTGATTCAAACCCCATCTGACTTCAGAGCTGGGTCCACTTTTACTACACTGCACTGCCTCTACCGTCTCCATCTTCTGGGGAGAGAGATAGAGAAGTAGATAGATATTATAGATATAGATAGTTATATACATAGAGAGGGAGCAGATAACTATAATATAAATGTCAAATTTATAGGACTCCGGGGTTTCATTGAAATGTCTCCGATCTTCTGAACAGAAAAATGATTATCTACGCCTCCGTATATCAGATTCCTCTCTTTTTGAGTATTTGTTATGTGCCTAGGACTGTTCTAGGCCTTAAATGTAAATTAAGCCTTAAATATAAATACAAATTATTATATCTTATAAATTAAGATGCAACAATCTTACAAAGTGGCATTGGGATCTTCATCATAACACAAGAAAACTGGAACACAGAAGAGTAAACTTGTTAAAGATTATATAGCTGGTAAACGACAGAATTGAGACTTGAACCCAGGTCCCCGGACTCCACTATCCAGACTAGCGCACCTCATGATCTCCCACATAGAACACAGATGATGCGCAATGCATCCTGGAAGCCTTCCTGGTTTAGATCTTTTCTCTCTGCCTCAAGCATCCTCACCCTGAAACAACAAGGAACATCAATCAAAGAAACTGGAATTTGAAGAGGACAAAATTGGTGTTGTGTTAGGAAGACAAAAGCAGAGAATGAACTCTGGGAAGGCAGCCAGTGTGTCCACTAGGGAAATAAACCTCAAACTGGAGAGAATAGACAGATAAGGTGTTTCTGAAAGGAGTGTTGAAAGATTTAGGATGATTAGGTCAGTTAATGGTCAAGAAAAAGTGATCATGGCTGGCAGGTAGGATAATTAGGGTAAGAGAGCAGGGAGTGAGAGGAGACGCTTGGAAGCTGAAGTACAGGGCAGCGGGTGTGGGGGAGCGTGGTGCGCCTGGCCCGGCCGGAGTCAGGCGAGTTCCTGACTCCCAGAGAAGTGCAGTCGGTATAGCGGAAGGAGAGCAGTAGAAATAGGTTTTGAATGGTATGATATTAAGTTTGGATTTTTATTTTTTTTTAGAAAATAAGTCACATTATTATTTAAATTTAACATGAATAAAACCTGAATTTGTCCAGCTTGTCAAATAGTGTAAATTATTTACCTGAGGAAATCTTATTAAGAAATGGAGGAGGTGGTGCAGTGTAGACCCCAGATTCTAGATCTCAGGTTTCATATAGGATAGATTCAGTTAGTATAGTAATAATAAAAATAGATATTTTTACTGTCTTTGATAAAGGGGAAGGAAGGATTTATATACTATCTCAATTATAATCATAAACATATATAGTATCTATCAGGATCCACTGTCTGGAAATTATATCTACAGTTCCATTTTTGTTTATAATTTATTTGTAATCCTTTTAAAAGGTTACACACACACACACACACACACACACATATGTAAAGTAGACCAAACAAAAACTTAAATGTTCATAAAGTTAGATGTAATATTTTCTCCTGAAAATATAATGATGATGGTCTTGGGACTATCTCTGCATTGTCCTTATTGTGTTGTTGTCTTGTTTTGCTTTTAAACATTTTCCTATTTCCTGATTCAATAGTGAAATTCTTTTAGCAGTACTTATGAGGCACTAGTACTTGTGCACCGTAGAAGCCACCCCCAGGCCTGAAAGAACACGCATACAGTAGCAAAAACACATGAACACTGAGGACAGATGTGCTGCAACACAGGGGGGCGTTCCACAAAGGGAAAGATTCCGTCTACCAAAAAATGTCATTTGTATCCAAAGTCAGGAGGAAGAATGATCTGTATGCTCTGGAAAAGTCCGAGTCTTACCTGGATCATCTATCTACATATCCCATTTGGAGCTCCGTGTTGAGCTGAGGTGATAAACTGGCTAATTACTCCTCAAATCATAGCTACTTGCTTGAGAAGGGAATTCTCTCTGGTATAAATATTAGAATTGCATGTGAACAAGTCAAGAGGAATTAACAACTTGTATTTGACCCAGGAATTTATCCATCGTGTTATTGCTTTCATCATCTAAATGACAAGCTTTTGGCAGAATATCACTTAATAAATAAGTCAAAAATTTGAGGACATGCATGATTCATTGGCATATAGTGGATGCACGCAGTGCTGTCTGTCAGTAACAGGAGAGTTGGCTTGAGTTTCCCCATAAATGTGCAAGAAATATAATTTTTGCATATTTAATACCTATATAGCTTATATTTATATTGTTAAAAGCAGCATGGGAGTTAAGAAAAATGACAAGGTTTGGATCCTGACTTGCTTTTTGTTGGTTGCATGACATTTGACCTCAGTACTCTGAGCTTGTCATCTCAGTTGTAAAAGGGGAACAGTAGTGCCTACTTTAGGTGTAAAGATAATGTGAAAATATATATTATTTTGAACTGGCTGCTAGTTGTATTTATTTTTCAAACATCCTAATCACAATGAAAATGGGCCATTGTCACAAAGTACATTTTATAAAGTCAACTTTAAGATATCTAATCCTGGATTTAGAAACATATACTTGAAATACATCACACACACACAGGGCTCAACATGCTGAGGTTTTAGACCAGAAATAAGCATTTATGTACCAGGTTTTTAGTTAGTTTTCTTTTTTGAAAATTACTTCTAGAGCACTTACAGGTATACAGAAAATTGACCAGAAAGTACGAGGTTCCCATCCTCTCTCCCTGTCTCTCTTGCTCTTTCTTCCCCAGTTTCCCCTATTGTTAACATCTCTCATTGGCATAGTACATTTATTACAACTGATGGACCAACGTCGATAAAGGACAGCCACCCTGTGACCATGAGGATGCAAACTCACCTGTGATGGTAGAGCAGAAACTCAGAAGGATCTAGGGTTCTTGCATAGCTGCTTGAGTCCAGAGTTCCTACCTCTGGATTTCTTGTTAGGCCAGAAAAAAAGTACACTGCTTCTTATTTGTCAGATATTCTGTTATTAGTGACAAAATCATTTCTAAAGGTTTCAGTAGGAATTTATTACTTTTTAATATCCAGTAAGATTTCCTGAAAACACTTTCAATAATTCTATCCATATTAGTTTTCTATTGCTGCTACAACATATTACCAAAAACCCTAAAGCTTAAAATAACACAGACATATATGATCTTATGGCTCTGGAGGTAAGAAGTCTGACACAGGTTTCACTGGGGTAAAACCAAGGCATCAACGGGGCTCTGCTATTTTCTTGAGGCTCTAGGGAAGGATTTTGTTTTTTTGTTCTTTCTAGGTCCTAAAGGCCATTTGCATTCCTTAACTTGTAGCCCCTTCCTCCACCTTCAAAGCCACCAATGGTGAAAATGTGTCTCTTTTAATCTTCTTTCATCTTCACATCTCCATTTTTCTGAACATAGCTGGGAAAGATTTTATTGCCTAATGATTCATGTAATTAAATTAGGCCCCTCCAAACCCAGGATAATCTCCCCATCTCAAGGCCTATAAATTTAATCACATGTAAGATAACATAGTCACAGGGTCCAAGGATTTGGATGTGGATGTCCTTGGGAGCCATCGTTTTCCCTATCACACCACCCTACAGGATAAAACCTGTACTCCTTAGAACCCGTAATTTGTGATCTGAGTGTAATGGCACTTTTCTAGTCACCCTTCCCTCCCCTCTATGCATTTCTCTTTTATCTTTTCCTGTCACATAGATCCACAGGCTATACCCTAGACAAATTTACTTTTTGGGTAGGTCACAAGTCCACTCCTTACATTTTCAAGGCTTAGGGGAGACAACCAAATGGAGTTCCATTTACCATGTATCTAAATGGTTACAAACTGCAAATCAGCTATCAAATTGTTAAACAGGTTCTGTCTTCCTACTCTAACAAATATACCACCATCATGATCTTGAAAGCCTAGTTCAAATTTAGAATTCTCTTTTTCCATCAGAATTCTACTTTAGTATATGGAAGCACAAGTATAAATGATCTCAAACTTTAGCCCCTGGTCCAAGTTCTGAAGCTTACACATCGACCCAGGCCCCATGTCCTAGGTCAAGACACACCCCCTGCAAACAACCTCCCCTTGGCCACTATTCGGTAGTATAGTTATGACAATGGTGGTACAGTTTGCACTGGGAGAACAGAGGTGGACGAGAGGGCTGTGCTGTTCCTGGAGGCAGATAAAGGGCTGTTTGGGCAAGAAACTCTAGTGTCCCAGGTATCCAGAGCATGTTCTAGAATGTGGAGTGGTAGCTCTAGATGAGGAGTAGTATGATCAGAGGAATGATGGGAGTGGATCCTCTAAAATTCAAGATTTAGGCCACAAACTCCTCTTTCTCAGGGATAAGCAAACAATCACTCATTTTTCTAGTTCAAAATTCCACTTCTTATTTTCATATTAAAATGTTGTTATTAATTCCTTAAGATCCATCTAATTTCTTGACCATTTTGTGAGAGTTTTATTGACACTCCTTCCTCATTCCAGGTACCACACATTACTTCCTTTTCAGAACTTCAAAAAAATTTCTGCTTTTAATAGTAATGGCTCATATATACCATATAGCATATATATGGCATATGGCATATATAATATATATAAATATGTAACATAAATATCCTCCTCATAATAATAGTATATATAATAATGCCCTAATATTTACTGAGGGCATTGCATATGCCATGCACTGTGCTAATCAACCTATAGGTATTATCTGATACACTGCTAAAATCATATTTATTGCATTGTATATTACTTATGTAAGAATCTTCTGAGCATAGGGACTATATTTCCATCCTCTCTGTACTCTTCAGTAGCTAAGAAGCACTTAGCACAGAATAAGTTTTAGATAAATGTTTGCAAAGTCAATGCATAATTGGTTGGAGCTTTATATTTGTTTAATACCATAAGTTCTGAATTTGCCTTATTCCTTTTTATTCTCTCTGGAGATGATCAATTTCATATGCCAAACTGGACACAGTGGATTTTTTAAGGACACAATGAACAGCAAGCTGAATGACTGCAGATACTTTTCTCATTTATGTTCCTAACTTGTGACCTTTTTAAAGACAGTATGTGAATATAGGACAAGAAAAGTGAAAGGCTTCAACAGGACAAATATTACTGCAAATATTAGAAATATGGCTACCTTTTCCAGCTATCAAGGTCACAAGATATCTTCTGCAGGACAAATTAAATGTTGTCATAATTGAGAGCTAAAATTGCAGAGAATTAAAATGCAAAGGAACAACCACCTATAAGAGATTTCAAAAGTTGTCCTTTTAAAATATTGACTACATGATAATTTGTCCCTTTTCTAATATTTCTGTGGTATGTTTAGCATTCACCTGCTAAAATACTTTTGAGAATGTTACATTCTTATCTTCCTTGACCTTAACAAAGATTCTTATAAATCTCTTATTTTAATGAGTTAATAATGCATTTAAGATGAATTACAATTACAATTATCTATCAAATGAAGATAGTACTTAACTCTTAGGGTTGTTGTACTACATGAAATAATGCATGTAATGGGACTGGAATATTCCCAGGCATAGAGTAAATAACTAAGAAATATTTATTATCTTTTCCTTTCTATCTGACTTTGTGTAGGTATCCTTCAGTAAATGAAATAAATAAAATGTAGATAAACAATGACAAGTATTAGGTCTGAGAACCAAAATATAGGCTAAGTTCTACATTAAACATAAAAGAAAGTCCTGGCACCTATGTTTGTGTGCACAAAACATTCTTGAGTAAAAAAGGGGGGAAAAAATCACATTTGAATAAGGTCAATGAATTATTATCTCCTTGATAATTTACCACAGACATAATATCTTCAACTAAAAGCAATTTTTTCTCTTCTTTAGCTTTCATTTGGCCAATATAGTGGGCACCTTCAATGGGATAGCAACGGTGCTCGCTGTTGCACTTTTAACAGTGATCAAGAAAATAGTGCAGTCAGTAGGGAGATAGGTAATTTCAGTTTACAGGACATTTCAACTAAATATGATAAATGTGGTGATAGAGAACTAGGAAAACGTTTGCAGAATATATGGGGCCTGAGATCAGAGATAGCAGCTGATTCAGCAAGGAAAAGAGATGCTAGGAGGTGGGGGTCAGAATGGAGAAAGAGCTCTGTGATCCAGTCCAGGAGAAAGCTTACTTGAAAAATTTAATTAAGAAACAAAATATATTTGAGTAGAATGTAGAATAAAGAAAGTTGATGACAAGCAAGAGACAAAACAAACAAACAAACAAATAAAAAAATAACCAAGAGATCAGAAGACTGGATGAGGAAGGATTTGTAAATCTTTAAGGAGTTTAGACTTTACACTCAGATAATGGTGAAACTCTCTCAACATCATCTTTGTAATTAACTATTAATTATGTATTTATCATATTCTATTTTATATAATAGTCACCTCTCCTAGATACTATATACTCTCCTTTAAAGTAGGGTCTATACATGATTCATCACTGCATTTATTCAGCATAGAACAAGACTTATTATATGTATAACATTTCTCAATTTATAATTGACCTGCACAGATATTACTTCATTAAATCCTCATAATAGCATTTTGAGAAATGGCTTGCTTATTATTCCTATCTGCAAATAAGGTAATTAACTTACAGAAAGATAGAATAACTAGTAAATGGAAAATCCAAGACACAAACATTGGACTTCTGGATACTTTAGGCTCCTGTCTAAATAGAGTGTTTGGCAATGATAGAAATGTTCTATATCTGCACTATCCAATAATGTCACCACTAGCCTCATACAGTCATTCATCATTTTAAATGTGAGTAGCGCAACTGAGGAACAGAATTTTAAATTTTAGTTTATTTGAATTAATTTAAATTTATATTGCCTACTGTAGCTAGTGGCTATTATATTGAACAATGTGCCCTTACATTATGATTTTTTTATCACTACTGCTTAATAAATATGTGCCAAATAAAGTAGTTTGGGAGATTATTGCATCACTATGTTATTCTCGCACAATTTTTTGATTCTATATTAAAGATATATTTGAAATTTTTTATTCATAGACCTGAGTAAAAACAGAATCATAATTTTTTACTAATCTACCATATTTGGCCTTAAAAATATGTTCTGTAAACATTGACATTCCTCATGAGAACACACGTTCTTTAAGCTTTTAAAGTGTTGTTATAACATCAATTTAATATGTTTGGCATTGTTATTATATTACCTAAAGGTAATATAATTTACATTTATAATTAATTATTTAATTAATTCAATCATTTAATTAAAATTGATGAAATTTAAAATTAATTGTTACAATTAATAATCTTCATATGAATAGTAATACGTTTTTCTTTAAGTTAGCCAGATTATCAAATTCTCCCTCCATTCTATGAAAAGTAATTACATAAATACATCCTTAGTGTATTAGTTTGCCAGGACAACCATGGCAAAATACCATGGACTGGATGACTTAAACAACAGGTATTAATTTTCTCACAGTTCTGGAGGCTGGTTTTCTAAGATCAAGGTGCTAGCAGGTTGGTTTCCTCTAAGGCCTTTCTCCTTGGCTTATAGATGGCTATTTCTTGCTTCAACTTGATGAAGTCCTTCCTCTGTACAGATGACCCTGGTGTCTCTCTGTATGTCCTAATCTCCTCTTCTTTATAGGGCCACCAGTCAGATTATATTAGAGTCCACTCTAATGGCCTCATTTTCACCCTAATCACATTTTTAAAGTCCCTATTGCCAAATACAGTCACATTTTGAGATCCTGGAGGTTGACGCCTTAACAAATGAAATTTGGAGAGCACAGTTCAGCCCATAAAACTACTCTTCTACATTTTCTGTCTGTGGCTGTTTTTCACAGGAACTCTTGAAGAAGATTCAAGAAACAAAAGTGGAGAGGATTAAATCATTTTTATAACTAGTATGTACTTTTCATAATGTGTAGTTTGCTACAAGAGATGTTTGATTCAGACAAAACATTCATTTTCTTCATTTTTTTATAACAGAAAATTAGTGGAAAATGCCAAAGGCCAATCATTAATTTTCAATAAGCATTTTAAAACATAATGCCCTACAATTTTTATTAGGACTTTAAAATGCTAATTATTTTATTATCTATAATAAAAATGTAATTATCATTAAAATTAATTCTGCAGGCTAAAAATTTTATGGCGTATTTATTCCCTCAAATGTATTTTCTGATTTTAATGTTTGTTTGCTTTGGATAAGTTTCAACTGATGATATAATGGAAACTTGCTTTATATGTCAACAGTATCAGTTTTTTTTGATGACAATTTAAAAGGCACATATAGATAAGTAAAAGTGAAATGCCATCAAAGATTGCACTTATAAAGCACTCTCCTTTGTGAATTTTGTCAGTACCCAAGATGGAATGACTAAATTCACGGTATGTTAATGTGGGGAAGAGTAATAATCACATAGTGTTAAGATCTTTAATGGCCCTCATCCTCAGATGAAGAGGCAGTCAGTGTGGACATAGTCCCAGTTTCAGTGAGAGAGAATCATGCTTTTACCACTTCCTAAGCTGAGCAAGTTATTCAGTCTCTCTGAGCCTTGATTTTCACCTATGCATGAAAAGCAGGTACTAGCTTCTTGATCTATTTGTGCAATCACACAGTGGTGTCTATAGCTTCCTTTTGGCAATATAAACAGGCATTGAGGGAAATCAGCCTCGCTGATCATTCTGAGAGGTGGTCTTTGTCACTGTACTGCCACTCAAATCAATGGACCGAAGGATGATTAGTTTCTTCCATTTACCACCTGAGCAATATAGGAAACCTATGAAGATGGTCTATTTAATAAGTAATGACAAGTTCTCAATGTTAGTATCTTACAATGATGTTATTTAAATCTCATATAGTTAGAGAACTGGAGTGCTTTGAGATGCTGGGGATGGAGGTCTTAGTCTTGTCATCGCCCTTTGCTAATCCAGTAGTTCCATCACACTAAATGCAAAGATGAAGCCTCAGTGACCTACAAAATGGGGCATCCCTTTATTTTCCTTCAACTATCTAAGAGTGCTACCCACCACTCTTTTTTTAATCACACTTCCATTCTCCCTTCTTTCTAATGTCTGGATCCTTTTAAAACTAAATCACGACTCCATTTTTTACCCAATTCCTCTTCCAGACTACAGCCTATCCCCAACCTATTTTATCACGGAAACTTTCAGGTCCCAGGCTTAGATGTGAGTGACAGTTTCTAACTGTGAGGAGATAAACACAGGGAAGGCTTGGTTACTTACGATACTCTGCTTTTATTTTTATTTTCTTCTTTCTAATTTTCTTTGTCAATCCTCAGAGAACTGGAAATAGCATATGTCCTACATTTTAGTGATGCGTAAATTTATCTCCTGATAATATCCTACCCTATTTAATAGTGAAGATTTTTACTTCAATTCTTAATATAATTTGGAAGCAACTATGCACGAAGAATATCTATCTCATTCCAAGACCTGAGCAACATAGAAACAAATTACAACAACAATGAAAGCCTCTTATATTAACTTAGTGTTGGATCAGGCCATGCCCAAGTTCTTTCTGATTCTTGTTTGGCTTTGAATTTGGTTTCTTTGCTTTTATAGTTCTCCTACAAATTTTACTTTTCACATTGAAAGTATCATCTAAAGATAGAAATTTTGCTTTATCATTTTAGAGGCAGACAGTCCAAGTTGAAAAAATATACAGTTAGCATCAATACTAATCTCAAATGATAAAAGTAAAATGTTATAGTACTTGTGGGAAAGATCAAAATGGGCAACTTAGGATGATTTCCTTAAAAATAGAATGACATTTTCACACATACTCATAATGAATATTTTCATTACATTTACTTCTAAATGTCATCTATATGTGGGTCAGTAGAAAGGTGAAAGGGATATGGTTCAAGGCTAATCTTATCGATGTATACCAGCCATAGCAATTCATGCCTGCCTGATCATGAGAAAAGTCCCAATTTGTGATCACAGTAGCTGCAATTTATTGAGTGCTTACATGTGCTAGGAAATTTACTGGGGACAGCAATTGTGTCACAGAAAATATGATTCTCAAGAGGTTCCAATGAAGCAGCTTTATCAAATGGACTTTAATGAATTTATAGAAGCGTTGATAGAGTTCAGGGAACAAAGAGACAGGGCAAAGCATCCAGAAACTAGAAATGATGGGGAAGGCTGAGCCCCCTAGGCTTGAGGGGCAAGGAGAAGAAATAAGAGTATCGAACTCAATGAGAATTGTCACCGCACAGCTCTGGCTTCAAGTCTCTTTTCTCCCTAATATATCATGATGCTTATCTTATGGATTTTTGATCTCTTAACTCAAATTATATTGATGTATGTATCTCTATCTCTTCCATAAGACTGTAGCACAGGGACTCTTCGCCACCTGTTTTTAAATCCCTCACAGCTCTCAGCCTGAGTTTTGCCCCATAGCAGGGGCACAATATTTAATTGAAGAATAAATGAATGAACAAATGAATTCTCAGAGTTTTATGATGTAACTTAAAAATTTCTATTATAAGAAAACTTGCTCAGTAATCTTTACTGACACTCTTCTCTAGGGAGAAATGTGCTATGTGAAAATGACGCAGTGCTTCTATTTTGGATGTGCAAAGATGGGAACTTTAGAAATTGATAAAAGAAAATACATTTCTGGTGTGTATAAAACAATCTGAAGAAGCAGTCCTTAAGTACCTGATATCTTTTCATAAGCATTCAAATCTGCCTTTCAGATAAAACTGTTTTTCTTCAGATATGCTGTTTCAATTATTGGATAAATTTATTGGTCCTTTCTAATTTTAAATTAATACCCAGAATGAGTTCCTCATTTGAAAAATGATGACTTTTTTCCCAACTTTGAAGATTATTTTGATTTCTACAATATGAAGCATTATAGGTACAGGGATAGTAACAAGATGGGCAAAAGAAAAAATTCCTATTTCTATGGACTATACACTCAAGTCTGGGAAAACAGAAAATAAAAACATATAAAAATAAGCATAAAATATAACACCAGGGATTTTTATGTAGTATGAAAATAATTCAACAAATGATGGCATTAGAAATGATACAAGGTGCCATTTTAAATGGAGTAGTTAAAGGAGGCCTTTCTTGGGGAGGAGACCTTCTAACTGAGAGCATAATAAAGTGAAGCAAAGAGCTGAGCAGATTTCTCCAAAACAAATGTATCAGGTGAGGCAATGACACAGTATTTACAATATATAACATATATGTAAAAAAAAGATCACTTTGAGAATTAAATTTAAAACAATACATGAAAAAATGTAGTCTGTAATTAATACAAAATTCATTATGATGTGTATTAGCTTCTTAAGGCTCCTGAAACCAATGATCACAAGCAGTGTGGCTTAAAATAACAGAAATTTGTTATTTTATAATTTTGGAGGCTAAAAGCCCTAAAATCAAGGTGTCTGCATAGCCATACTCCCTTGAAACCTGTAGGAGCATTGTTATTATTATTATTTGCCTTTTCATAGTTTCTGGCCAAAAATAAGCTAGGTAGTCTCTGGTGTTGCCTACCTGTATCAGCATAACTCTAGTCTCTGTCTTCATTGTCACAAGGCTTTCTCTCTGTATGTGTCTGTGTTCACGTGGCCCTCTTCTTATAAGGACACAAGTCAAACTGGATTAAGGCAGAAATACACACATCAACCTAGGCCTGCACAGGGTCAGGATCATCAGTTTCACTGTCTTCCATCTCCACATCTTGTCCTATTGGAAGATCTTCAGGGGCAATAACATGCATGGAGTTGTCATCTCCTCTGATAACAATGCCTTCTTCCAGAATACCTCCTGAAGGGCCTGCCTGAGATTGATTTACGGTTAACTGTTTTTTATAAGTAGAAGGAATATACCCAAAAACAACAATAAAAAGTATAGTATAATAAATGCATAAACTGGTAACATACTCATTATCATTATCAAGTGTTCTGTACAGAATCATATGTGCTATGCTTTTGTACAACTGGTAGCAGAGTAAGTTTGTTTACACCAGAGTAATGCATTGTGCTGTGATGTTACAATGGGTACAGCATCACTATGCCACAGGAGTTTTTCATCTCCATTATAATCTTATGAAATTCTGTCATTGACTAAAAAATTGTTATGTGGCGCATGACTGTAATTCGAAATATCTTTTTTTTTTATTTTTGGTGGGGGGGGCACACGATTCAGTAGATAGCATGATGTTATTATGGAAAAGGATTTCTTATTTTTGATGGTTTTATAGGAAGGAAATCAGAAGAGTTAGGAATGAATGACTGAAGGGACTAATGTGGATTTTTTCCTTTTTGGGGCAATATTGTCCCAGTGTATCTGAAGTCAAAAGAAGAGTTCTGAAAAGGTAAAATAATCCTTACTCTTTGAGTAATATTAAGTAAAACTCTAGAATAATTTGTCCTCATAGAATTAAAAAATAAGAACAGCTACTTTAATTTTTGCCTTTAGATCATTATAAATATGGCACAATAACTATTTTAAACTTGAAGTAGCCATGATAAGTTCCAAAACATATTCTGTATTCTATATTATGCCTCAGGTCAAAGCTGAAGTTAAACTAAATAATGGCTGATCATAATTAAAATCTGAGAACAATATTAGATTATGCCTAAAGCATTGCCTTCTTTAAAAATACATCCTTGGATTATTACTCTTTTTAAGGCTATGTTGTTTCAATTAAAAGCTGGAGTTTTTGTTTTTATTTTATCACATGAGAGTGTATGTATGTGTGTTTGTGAGTGTTTCCCAAGAAGGGTAAAGTGAACAAGCATTCAAATTGCCTGATGAATCCAAGGCCATTACAATATTGAATATAGTATAGAAGAAAAGGAAGGATATTTGGAGCGAGAAAGTCTGAATCTGCTCTACCATTACACATCTGCCTATTTGTAGAAAAATTAGCTCATCCCTCTCTAATTCAGTCGTCTCATCCATCAAAGTTGGTAGGAGGATTAAATAAGTTGACATATATAAAACACCTTTTCCTGGACCTGATATATCTTGGGTTGTTGATGAAAGTTAATTACCTTTCTCTCTAGTGATAGTTTACTGTAACTATAACCAAATTGCCAAGGAGGAAATAACTTTTTCAAAACTAAGCCAATGAAAAATATAAACAACAGATACCCAATATTTATGTGTCTAAAGAGCAAATATTTATAACAGAACCTGATCTCAGCAAAACTAGTTCCCTCATTCTTTAGCAACTCTGAAAAAGTCTCCCCACAACCTGCCAGGATCTCCCCACTACTGCTCTGCTCATAAAAGTAACTCTTCCCATCTTGTCATCTGCAGTGGTCCATTGTTGCCTTCGTGTAATTAACTCTCTACATGGTAGCCAAGGGAACTTCATCACTTTCCTCCTTACACACTTTCAGAGAATTCCTACTGTCCTTACAGTGGAGTCCAGAATTCTCTTCCCAGTCTACAGGCCTCTACAAGCCGTGGCCTTTGCTAACCACCCTGCTGTCATTTCGCCCCACTCATCTCCATGTTCATTGGTTTTATTTTCATCCCTGGAACACAGTATCAATCCTGCCTTTGGTCCTTCTAACTTGTATTGCAATTTGGCTTTCTCTTCTCCTAGATCCTCCCATCACTTCATCTACCCGTCCATTTATTCCTTTACCTATTTATGAAATAAATATTTGTTAAGTTCCTCTCATGGGTTATGCATGTTCCAGAAGTTGGGGATAGAACTGTAAACAAAACAGACAACAAAGCCTGCCTTTGTGTGGCTTTTAGTCCAATGAGGAAAGATAGAAAATATAAATAAACAAACAATATGCAGACGGTGATACGTACTATGGGGAAAATTAAGCAGGAAAGAGGTTAAGGAGTAGCGGGGTGGTGGAAGGGGCAGTGAGGGTGCTTATTTTAAATAGTGTGGCAAGAAAGGCCTCCTTGGTCAAGCAAGGAGAGCTCTGAAAGAGGCAGAACAGTGAGGCATGTCGATACCTGTGAGAGAAGCATTCCTGGCCAAGGAAACTGCAAATGCAAAGCCCTGAGGTTGGAGTTTGCATAGAATGTTCAAGGAGCTGATGTCGGCTGGAACCTTGTAATAGAGGTATAATAGAAAAAAGTTATATCAGAGAGATAACGGTCTGGGAGAAATTGCTGGATTCTGTAGAATTTTCTATTCTATTTTGTGTTTTATTCCAAGTGAGATGGAGACCCATTGGAGGCTTTGGAAACTCTGAGTGACTGACATGGACGATGTTTTCAGATTGCAGGATGGGTTCTTTCTAATCATGACAAATACTTGTTGAATGAATGAATAAATGGATACTATTAATGGAGTTTGTTTTAAATTCTTCCTAACTGTCCTCCCTTCTCTTGTTCAGTATTCAAGCAGTAAAATAAACTGAATCCACGTACGTGCTATTGAACCTAGACAGATTATCCTGAATGTATGTTTGCATGTAAAGTACCTAAGGGTCAGCACGCCGCTGTCACCACTTGGTCTCTTCTCAGATCAACACGCCAAGCACTAAGCAGCGAGGCTCACAAAGCTTTTATTTCCATTGCTATGTTCCCTGTGCAAAGGAAACCAAATCTCTGAAATTCCAAGTGATTGGCATTGCACTTTACAACACTATATACTAAAAGATTGAGAGGACCTAGAAAGTGTAGAAGATCCTTAGTGTGTCTGATTTTCCCTGTTCCTTCCACTGAGAATGGGGACTTAAAGAAGAGCTTTATTTCTTTCTGAGTAGAAACTGAGTGGTATATCACTTTTAAACCACTGTTTACTCTTCTCAACAATACTCAAAACAGTCTGAATTAATGCTAATGTTTAATTAAAACAAACAATGACCACAAAATCGGGACATGAAAACTTGGTATTTTGTGCATAGGGGAGAGATGCATGGGCTTTGGGGACAGATTTAAGTTTGAATGCTTGTTTCCTCATTTACTTTGTCGTAATGGGCAAGTTACTTTCAGTTACTGAGTTTCTTTATGTAGAAGCAAGGTAAATAGTATTTGTTGAATTAATGATATAATGTGAGTAAAGCCCTTAGTTGTAGTCATCATCACACAGGTTTTCAATAATTGTTACCTGCTCTTTTTTTCGTTAGTGATGGATGATGTTAGCTCAGCTTTTCCTCTCCCAGAGACCTTGCCTCTATGTGTTTTACTTACACTGAAGTATTTGAAAACGTAGCTAGGGAGAGAGATCCTTCAGCAATCATTTCTTCTGTAATATAGTAATATAAAGCAGCCTACACTAATAATATAATAGGAATATACACAAAGTTATGTGTGAGCACAAAAGGGTGAGAAATTCAGCTAGAATTGAGCTACCGTGTAAATAGCAACTAATCAAGGGACTTTAAACAAATGCCTCAGTTCATAAAATAAGGATAATATTAATGATATCTGCTTCTCAGTATTTTTATGTCTGAAATGAGGTAATTGTGCATAAAAAAGTGGCTGGTATATAATGAGTGCTGAATAATTGACAGCTAGTTTTATCTGAGAAGTTTCTCATAGTTTCTCCTGGCTCCATCACACTAGCCTGCAGTGGATTAGTTTGCTCATGGAAGATGCTGCATGGGGCTCTTACTTCATATGGGACTAAAAGTTTAACCTTTATTTTGCTTCTCTGAATAACTCTCATTTAATTCTTTCTCTGACCCCAACTGGCATATGATCATCCTTTTACTTCAACAAAAGGTTAAGATTTTCAACCCAAGGGCAATTATCTTCTAAACTTTCACACAAGTAGACATTTTGTTAATATTACATATAGAGATTCCCAAAGGGAAACTTGTGCTGAGTGATAATCAAAGAGTTCTAACCCCTATGAACATTAAAAATGGCATTCTAAGAATTACTGAAGCTGAATATAGGTGAGATTAAGAATATATGGTAAGAACTCTTGAATACCGAATGCCAACTTACTCTATATTACATGTGTGTAATATACAATATACTATAATATATATTATTGTAGCCTATGGATAGTGCATTTTATTTATATTTTTTAAAAAAGTTTGCTGAGTCCAAGGTCACTAAATATTTTTCCTTGTTTTGTTCTAGAAGCTTTATTTTCTCAGCTTTTACCTTTAGGTCTATAATCTGTCTTGAATAAATGTCATGAATGGTTTGAAATAGGAGTCAAGAGTTATTCTTTTTTCCACACAAAAATTCAATTTTTCTGGTATCATTTATTGAAAATGTCTCCTCACTTAATTAGTAATGTACTTTTGTTGTAAATCAAGTGAATTTAAAAGTGTGGATCTGTTTTTAAACTCTATTTTTTTTCATTGATCTAAATGTCTATACTTGCACCGATATACTACTGCCTTAATTACAATAAATCTGAAACATGATAGCGGAAGTTTTCCATTCTAGCTCTTGTTCTTCAAGATTGTCTTTACCATTTTTGGTGGCTGCCTTTTCATAAAATATAATTAGAAATAACCTCTCAATTTTCACACACACACATACACATACACTTCTGTTTGCATTCTGATTAAGATTTCACTAAATTTCTACATCAATCTGAGGAGAATTGACATCTCTATAATTTGTATGTCCTTTAATTCATGAATATTGTATATTTATTCAGTTATTTAGATTCAATTTAACTTTTGTGAGCAATGATTTTTAGTATTCAGGATATAAGACTTACACCTCTATCATTAGATTTCCCTAGGTATTTGACAATTTCGGATATTCATACAAATGTAAATTTTTCTTCAAAATGACAATTTCAAATTTTCATTTTCTTATGTTTTGCTACACATTGGCAACTTCATTTATCATTTGCATGTAGACTTTATTTAGCAATCTCTAATCCAATCATCAAGGCAATTATACTACCAGATAAAAGCTTTATTTTCATAAATCTCTGAACTCTAATAGTATGTCTGGTATTTATACTGCAGGAGTCACTCTTTTATTACATGCAACTCAGTATGTCCTAGTTGCTTCTGGTACATAGGACTTTTCCATAAAATATAAGGATAATGATTACAGAAGTCAAGATTTGTAATTTTCAAGAAATTTTGTGCCAGATCCAACATAATTCTGAGTGTATAATGATTGTTCTCTAAGTTTTTAGATTGTTATTGTATCAGTCACATGGCCTTTCTCTTTCCTAAACCATGGCATATTGTTTTTTTAAATACATCTTTTCCTACTGAGATTACAAGGAATATCAGATTCTTTTCTAGAATTTCTTCTCACAATTAATTGAGTTCATACATAGGATGAAACCAATTTGTAATTTCTGACTTAAACTTTCAACAAAACTTCCATAGAAAACTAAAGGTAAATTTAGATAATGTGTGTTTCCTATTTTGTCTAGCTGGCACTTACCTCTAGGAGTTGGTGAACATACTCTGTGCTAATTAGGGTTCTCTATAATATATAGGGTTCTCTATGATTACATATATATACACACACACATAAATGACTTTCATTTTTCATATAATATAAAATAATTTACCTTATTGATCATTTGGATGGCCACCTTGATAATAAGAAAGAGAAAATAAATAAAAGTATGTCTCTTACATACATTAGATAAATGATAAATGTACCAAACGATATCATGTTTTGTTATAAAAAAAAAAGTTTTAGGAGTTTGAAGAGAAAAATGTATTTAGAAAATATAGGAGTCACATGGCATAGGATAATGTTTACAAGAAAGCTCAAAAAAAAAATCAAAAAATCCCCAACATAGCTATCAAAACCCAACATATCCTATGTTCAGTATTAATTACATAGTACAGAAAATGAGACTGGATTTCTCCAGCTCTCACAAAGAGGCTAAGCAGCCACCCCCCTTCCACTGGTTTTAGAGCTGTGGGGTTGGACTACATGATATCTTCCTCTTAGGCTTTGATTCTGTGATTCTGTGGTAATGTAAAATATACCCAGATAGAATTCAGGAGGGGTATGTATGTGTGCACCTCTGTGTGTATATGTATATTTTATGATATATAGTGGGGAATTCTGCTATCTTAACTGTTTTTATGGTGTCTCTATATGAAAGTCTAGAATTTCAACTAGGTAGATTTTACCCAGTCTTGACATCAGTATATCTTTAAGTGAATAAAGTGGGTAATTGTAAGGTCAGGTATCCATAAAGACAACGAAACATTTTTTTAAATAACTAAACTGAAAATTTATAATATACTCCCACAAAACTTACAAATATTTACAGATATCTATGTAATTTAATCATATTTAATACCTCTAAGTAAACTGTTGTTATTTTCTGTTTCCAAATATTAAAGGAGCTGAGAATAATTTGTAAACTAGTTTGACCAATGGAATAATATTTGGGTTGGTTCAACCTGACTACACCTGCTAATGTCATATTGTCATCATTTCACTGAGTCAGATTTTTAGTAAGTTGTTAAATTCTCATGGTGAAAGCTTTATTACTCAGTTTATCTTTATCCAGACACTTGGTTCAAGTACAGTCTTAATATACTCAATCTGTAACATGATTTTCGCAGAATCTTTTAACACGATATTTTAACATGATCTACAAAATTTGGCTGTAACCCAGGATCCCAGAGCTCTTTGTCTCTGATCCAAGAGCCCAGTGAGGTCCCCATGGGGAATCTATTCTTTCTGGTGGTTGTATCCTCACCACCTGCACCAAGGAGGGAAACATTAAAACCTTTAGGCAGAAAAAACCACTTTTTGCTTACATTTAGATTTAAAAATAAATTAATCTTTTTCTTCTTTGACATGACACTTTCCGTGTTGTCACTAACAGTCTCTGTCACACTTCAGTTTTAGCTCATAAATTTTTAACAATCTTATCCGTAGTACAGTTTTCACAAATGCTCTATTTTATTTCATCTAAAAACACAAACAAAATAATATTCCTGGTATCCATAGAATGGCAATCGCTGGTAGATCAGCATGGTGTCCATTTTCACATTATATGGCACATTACGAAAAATATATATTAAGTAGAACTGCCACAAGCATCAAAACTCCCGTGCTCTAGGCCCTTCTTTCCCCTGAACTTGCTGCAAGACAAATTATTAGCCTCTCGGGACATCAGGTTCCTTGATTAAAAATGAAGCATTTAGCTTAAATATCTCCGAAGTTGTTTAGAGTTCTCACGGTCCTCTTTGGACTATAAAAATATTTCTACAATAAAGAATTTTTCTTTCTAATTCATAACTGGAGACTTATTAACGTATAAGTCTTCTCATTGAGCTTCTAGTCAGGAGCATCTGGCTTATTTTTATTCCATTTTAGGGATGATTTTGAATGAGAGGATATCTACCCTCCAATTACAGGAACCTGGAACCTGACTCCAGAATCTTTGAAGCTTTGTTATACTCATAGTAAAGAGACACTTTGTGAAATCTGCAAGAGAGGATGACATTTCTAAGGTTCAAGAAAGCGTGAACTTTGGCACTGAGCATATTATGCTACTCAGTTGTACTTCCTGAAGTTTTTCCTTAATGTAAGTGTGGTGCTGCTATTGTAAAACATGCTTTTGAATAAAAGAAGAAAGAGGAAATATTTTGGTAAAGGTAATTTTAAACTAAAGATGTCTGTTGTTACTAGCAGAACTTTTTAATACATTGGAACAGTTCTTGACAGTATAAAGCTTTTCAACATATATTTTCCATCACAATCAAACAAGCAGAAAGGGAGAAAAAAGTAAAAAAAATTCTTAAATATCTTATGATTTTTAGCACTGTGTTAAGAAATAGAAAAGGAAATGAATCTCATAATAAATAAATAATATTTTCTTTTTGTAATCAGAAGATATGATTTTACTTTTTGAATAGCAATGTGTGTATTAAAAGGTTAATTGATATGGGCAACTATACGTATTTACTTATTTTTGTAGTTGTTATTTTATATTATGTATTAGAAGCTCTTCAAAGACTTTTGGAAATCCCATCATTCAATATATGTATTTTATGGAGACAGCATTGTTGCAGGGCATCACCTTTGAGTCCTTGGTTTCACTTCCCATGCATAGGACATTTATCAAGGGGCTCTCTCAACCTCAATGTCCTTATCCAAGAAAGCTATAGAATATAATTGTTATTGTAATTAGCTATTTAGGGAGATTTGCCCAAAGTTATACAGCAAATATTGTTAGAGCTAGACTAGACATGAGGTCTTCTGAAATCCAGTCCCTGCTTTCTCCACTACACCAAATGGCCTTCCATAAAACATAATGTGTGTGTATGTTTTCCAGATTGCAATAATGTACCTATTATATATACAATAATGTGATATGTGTCACTGTGTGCCAGACACTATTTGAAACACTTACATATAATATGTCATTTAATCTTCACAATAACCCTAAGATGCAGATATTATTACATCTTTTCAATTTGGAGACATTGAGGCTCAGAAACATCAAATTATTTGTTCAAAGTCACACTTGGCTATTTAGAATTTGAGCCAAGATTTGAGTCTCAACAATATGGCTTCACAGTGCATGCTCTAAGATACTACTATTTGTTATCTGTTACTTACAATTATTATGTTCCCAAAATAAAGACTTCTGACAGCATTGAAACAATACTCCTTTAGCACCTGTCCTTCGGAAACTCTTTCCTTCTCCTGTATGTCCAACGGGCATGGAGAAATGCTTATAGTACTGCAAAGTGATAACAGTAGGACAAAAACTAATATATATAATATAAATACAATTACATAAGACTAAATATCACAAAATTATAACCACGGTAAGATTAAAGTGAAACTTTAGCCATATTTATTTTATGACTCAACATTTTTCAGGTATGAAACATTATCCTGTGGTCTGTGGAGGTTATATTAGTGAGTGAATTGTCAGGCGACTGGAATACTGGTTAGAACGTATTATAATTGTTAAAGTGTCAAGCTAACTGACAGGGCAGAGGCCATGGACCTGAGCCACACAAATGAAGCAGTAGTTTATAACATTATTCATTATGAACATTTAAGTCCAAATAGGCAAAGAATGAAGAATGGGCCAAATTTATTCTATCTTATTTACATGGTCATTTGCTTTGTCCCTGCCTCTCTAACTCTTTAGTTTGGAAAAGAATCTCAGTACAGAAAAGACATACACTTTAGCAATATTTAAACTATTTCATCTCAAGAGTTATAACATGTTACCTTGTCCCCCACTTCTCTATTCCGGTAAATTTTTGGTTACCCACATCTTTGCTGTTACATTTCCAAAACAAATTAAGATAAATATAAGAACTGACAGTATTGAATGCATTTATGAAGGTAGGAAATCATTTTTTACATTAGGTAGAACAATTTTAGTACAGGAATGAGGTCAAAACCTAATAATGGTGGACTAAGGAAGAACAAATGGGCAAGGAGGTGGATATTAACAAGAAAACTTCTGAAGAGGCAGGGGGAGACAGAGAGAGAGAGAGAGAGAGAAAGTGCCAGAATAGGGGGAAGAGGGGTTGGGGGAGAGAGAACATGTAAGTGAAAGGAAGACACAAGGTTCTGCAGGAGTAATGAAGATATGTTTATGCAATAAAATAGTAAGATAATGGTGGGACAAAAAGTGATAAAATATGATTGCAACTGTGTAAAAATAAACAATGAAAAAGTGTAACCACAGTTGGGTTAGAATGGTGAGAGTATTAGTGTTTCATATTCCACTATCCTACTTTCCTATTATGCTATTCTGTTACCTGAAAATATAATTTGTAAAGTCTGTACCGGTATTGACTTCGTGCTTAACTGAAGCAAATACAAAACCCACTAATTATCAAAGGCAATTACTATGTAATTTAAACTTTGAAATAAACTCAAAATTAAAAAGAATTCTGATATACTTTGAATGTTTGTCCTTTCCAAAACTTATGTTGAAATTTAACCCTCAACGTGTCAGTATTGAGAGGTGGGA
>CAUYSK010074539.1:95-11848 GCA_963575035.1 Avahi laniger | reverse complement strand
TGAAATTTTTGACCCAGAGTTTTCCTTTCTGTAAAATGAGGACAATAATGGTTGATTCTTAGGATTGAATTATACATTATACAAAAAGTTCTTAGCATAGTCCCTGGAACATAGTAAAGGCTCAATAAATAGTGGCTGGCCGGGCGCAGTGGCTTATGCCTGTAATCCTAGCTCTCTGGGAGGTCGAGGTGGGCAGATTGTTTGAGCTCAGGAGTTTGAAACCAGCCTGAGCAAGAGCGAGACCCCGTCTCTACTAAAAATAGAAAGAAATTAATCGGACAACTAAAAATATATAGAAAAAATTAGCCGGGCATGGTGGCACATGCCTGTAGTCCCAGCTACTCAGGAGGTTGAGGCAGGAGGATGGCTTGAGCCCAGGAGTTTGAGGTTGCTGTGAGCTAGGATGATGCCAAGGCACTCTAGCCCAGGCAACACAGTGAGACTCTGTCTCAAAAAAATAAAATAAAAAAAAAGGAATGATAATAGTGATCAAGTCAGTTTTGTCCTAGGAATGAAAAGGTGTTTTGACACCAGAATATTTATAATGTAATCCACTAAAGAAACAAAATAAAAGAGGAAGACGATGTGAACATCAACTTAATAGATGCCATGTAAGCATTTAAGTGTGGCTTATCCATACAATGGGATATTACTTGGCCATAAAAAAGAATGATGTCCTGATACAAGATACAGCATGGAGGAACCTTGAAAACATTGTGCTAAGTGAAAGAAGCCAGACACGAAAGGCCACGCACTATGTGATTCCATTTCTATGAAATGTACAACATGGGCAGATTCACAGAGACATAATTTTTCTATACCATTAATAACAAAAAACATCTTTCCAGAAATGTAAGTATGGTTTATTATTAGGAATTGTACCAATATGCCACTACATTAGTAGATCAAAGGGAAAAAAACAATGTAATCATCTCAATAACTATTGAAATGCCACTTAGCAAAGGTGAACATCCATTCCTGATTTAACAAATAAATTAAAATCAAAACCAAACCCAGAAATTCTTAGGAATAGCTAGATTTTTTTTTTGCCATTATAAAAATCTAGCATCATACTTAATTTCTGTAAGAAAGAAGATATTATACTTTAATAATGTTCTGGAAATCCCAACCAGTACAATTAAGTAAGAAAAGAATTTAAGAGGTAAAATTACCTCTTAAGGAAAAGATTTATTAATTGTAAATGATACCAAACAGTAACTAGAAACCTGAAGAGAATAGGCCAAAAAAATGTTAAGAAGCTGGAGGAAATTGCAAAAACAGCTGCGATATTTTGCATCTCTCAGAAATGGAGTGTATTTCTTCACACTTTAAATCTGAGTTCAGCCACGTGATTTGCTTTAGAACAATGGGACACTAGCGCACAGGACGCAAGCAGAAGCTTAGAAAGCGTTTGTGTATCGTGACCGGCCCTCTCTTACCATTTTTAGAGACTCCGAGACCACCACTCTGTGTGCATGAACCTAGGTGAGTCTGCCGCGTGGTGAGAAACACGCAGCCTCGTCATCGCTGTTGCCCCAGCGAACACAGAGCCAGCTACCAGACGTCTGGGTGAGGCCGTCCTTGTCTATCAAGGCGAGTGCAAGTGCCAGCTTTCTGCAGAAGTAAACCGCACCGTCCCGGACCAGAAGAGCCGCCGGTTGACCCACAGAGTTGAGAAACAATGTTCCTTTTTTTAAGTCACTAAGTTTGGGAGCGGTTTGTTTTGCAGGAAAAGCTAACAGAAATTATAAGAGAATTTAGTAAAGCAGTTAGTTATTTTTTGTAAAATTAGTATTCAAAATTGATACATAGTTAGAAAATATAATGAAAGAAAAGATCCCATTTAAATAGCAACACTACCACCAATTATCTGAAAATAAACTTAACCAGAAATAGGCAGGACCTATATAAAGAAAATGTAAAATCTCTATTATGGGGTATTAATTTTTATTAAATTTAATCTATAAACTCAATGGGATCCCAATAAAGATATTAACATTTTTTCAGCATTTTATAAGATGATATTGGGTTCATTTGTAGAAATAAACAAGAAAGAACAGCCAGGAAGAAAATCTGCAAAGAAAGATATTGGAGGAGAGGGACAGTCAGATTATATATTTAAATGCATTCTGAAGTGAGAAGAATTAAAAGTAGTCTAAGCCAGGCACGTGCTTGTAGTCTCAGCTACTGAGGAGGCTGAGGAGGGATGATTGCTTGAGCCCAGGCATTTGAGGCCAGCCTGGGCAATATAGCAAGACCCTGTCTCTGGAAAAGAAAAAAAAAACAGTTTGGTCCTAGCAAAGCTTTAAATAGATCAATGGAATAAAATAGAACATACAGAATTAAACTGAAATGAGAATTTGGTAGACGATAATGGTGACATTTCCAATCCCTGAAAGGAAAGATAGATCATTGAAAAAAGCTGTTGAGACTATGGCCGGACTATCTGGGGAAAACAAAAACAAAGTCAAGTTGTATAACCTCATTTTTTTCATCAGAAAAAATTCCAGAAATATTGTGATATGAAGTGTTAAAATGAAACTATAAAAGTACCAGCAATATAGAAGCCAAACACAAAAGACTATATATTGTGATTCCATTTATATGAAATGTCCTGAGAATCCATAGAGACAGAAAGTAGATTAGTGGTTGCCAGGGACTGGGGGTGGGGACAGAGAATGGGGAGTGACTACTTAATGGGTATAACTTTTCTTTTTGGGGTGATGAAAAAAATCTAAAGTTAGATATTGGCAATGGTTGCGCACTTGAATATACTAAAAATCACTGAATTGTATACATCAAAAGGGTGCATTTTATGATATGTGAATTTAACAACATTCTTATTTAAAAGAAAAGCAAAGGAAGCACAGAGGCTGGGGAGTCCAGAGAAGGCTCAGACCCAAGTAGTGAGGAAAGGGAAGGCTGCTTACAGGAGCAACACTGGGGCAGAGTGGAGTCTGGGAGGGTGTTTTATGGAAGTAGATGGGTTATAGATGAGAAAGACGCAGAGAAATTAATTCCTCTTGGCTCTGATTACCTCTTCACTCTGCTCTTTCCAGGACTTAAGGACACTGCATGCACAGGATAATAATTTTAAACTTAACGAATGGTTTTGAGTAACAAAATACACTCGAAGAAAACATGGGTGAATTCATTTATAACATTGTAATGAAGACTTTGCTAGGCATGACACAAAATCCAGAAACCATACAGAAAATGATTGATAAATCTGTCTAGAAATTAGCAGTTTTTACATTAAGAATGCCACATACATGTGATGATAGTAAACTAGTTATGTTTTTAAAAATTTTTTTGTCTTTAGAGATACATACTGAAATACTCATGAATGAAATGGTGATGTCTGGGATCTGCTTCAAAATAGTTTGAGGTGCAGTGGATATGAAGCTTGGTAATGGGTTTATGGGGAACTCCGCTCTACTTTTAATATATTTGATTTATATGTTTTTATGTGTTTGATTTTTCCATAATAAAAAGTAAAAAATAGCAAGAAGAAAAATCTATATACAAAGTAAAATGATAAATAAACTGGGAACACATATTTGCAACATACAATATAAAAAAGGCTGATTCCTTATTTTATAAAGAACTCTTACAAATCACTAAGGAAAAGATAACCTGAAGGAAAAAAGTGGATGAAGATATGAACAGATGGAACAATGAAAAAGAAACAAAGTACCCTAAAAACTCGTGAAAAGACGACCAGCGTCACTCATACACAGAAAGGAAAACAATAGTGAGATGTCATTTCCCACGGAGGAAGCCGGCAAATGTGAAGAGGTTTGCTAGTAAGCAGTGCTGGTGAGGGGGGGGGAATGGCTGGACCCACACGCTGGTGGGAGTGTAGGTTGCTAATACTTCTTAGAAGGACAACGTCAGATTATCTGGCAACATATTAAAAATGCATACCTCCATATATCAAATGTAGTATCACTCAGCCTTCGAAGGAAGGAAATTCTGATATATGCTGCAACATGGATGAACCTTAAGCGAAGTAAAATAAGCTAGTCACAAAAAGACAAATATTGTGTGATTCCACTTTTATGAGCTACCTAGAATAGTCAAAATCACAGCGATAGAAAGTAGAAGAGTAGTTGCAGGGCTGGGGGCAGGGGGACAATGGGGAGCTAGTGTTTAACGGAGATGGAGCTTCAGTTGGGGAAGATGCAAAGAGGTCTAGAAATGGCTGGTGGTGATGGTTGCACAACAATATGAACACATTTAATACCACTCAACTGTACATTTAAAATGATTGAGATAATAAATTTTATGTGTATTTTGCCACAATAAAAAATAATTGGGAAAAACACATACTCCTTGACCCAGAAATTCCACTGCCAAACATTTACTTTAGGTTAGACAAGAAAAAATATGCCAAATATGTTCATTCCCATTGTTGTCCATAACGGCAAAAACGTCAAAACAATTTAAATGCCCAACAACAGTGAATTATTAACAGTTCAAATTTCAAAATGGTAATGCTAAACATGATTTTGTCTTTCTTTAGTTTTCCCTCTCTCCTTCCATTCCACCTGGGTGCTCGCTTCCCTGTCTAAACTCAACCACCGCTACTCCTGTGGCTGTTGCACGTGGCACTGGGACGTCTTTGGGGCCGCTGCCTTCCTGCTGGGGTTACTGAATTCCCTGTAGGTCGCCATGCTCACGCTTTTGTAGCACTCCTTGCACCTGGTACACGCACAGCATGTACTGAAATCTCAGTGCATGTTTGAAAAATAAATCTTTCTTGGTTGAGATAGATGCTTCTGCTTTGAAAGCTCAAAGCTGCAGGCTTGGATCCTTCATTCCCAGCACCTCAATCCTGCACCTCTTTTCGCTCAGGGCCCCTCAGTTTTTAGGAGTGTCAAATCCATCGCGAGTGGTAAGCCTAAATTTCTTACTAGGTGGGTGTCCTCTATCTTTTCACATATGTTTTTTTGACATCTTGGGTCTTTAACTCTTTTCTCAGAGTGGGCAAAGTAGAGAAAAGAGCCCTGGACCCTGAGACCAGGAGACCAAAGTTTGGCCCCAGCTCTGCCACCAGCTCACGGAGTGACTCTAGGCCCAGTGTCCTCCTCTACATCATGAAGGTGAAGACAAGCTCTAGAGCCTGCCTCACCCAGGCCCACTGCCAGCCACACCCTCCTCTTCACTCAGTTTGTGTCCTCAGTTGTCTCCCCCCTTCTTCCCATCAATTCATTAGCTCCTTAAGATAGTAGCACAGTGTATTTCCAGCCTTTGTTGTTTAGCTCTTGTTCCTCCTTTCCTGCCTTATCTTACTTCCTTTTGACTCTTTCAATAAATATTCCAGATCATAAAAATAAATCTAGTTCCTTTCTACCTCTTATTCCTCCCTTTTGTTGAAATTATAACACAAAATCACCACCCTCTGAATTAGTAGTTTGGGTCACAGTCTGGAGAAGCAGAGATATAGCTTGATGTGGCAGAAAGCACAAGAGTCTCAGAGTGACAAGGTCTAGAGCTGAATCCCGGCACGACCACTCGTGATCTCAACTCCCTGAGCCTCAGTTCCTTCATCCGTATTATGGGTACAGTAATAGTCCACTCTGGCCCCTCTCCCAGTCCCACCCTGCCCCTCCTTGTCACAGCCTACAACTCAGCTCGTCCCCAGGATATGTCTTCTCCATAGGTGACCATAGGTGACACCCCTGCTCCCTGGCCCTGTGGCCCCCCTTCTCTGCTGCCCTGCTCCCCACTGTCTGCACCCATTGCTGCCCCCACGCGGTGAACCAGAGCTCTCTGGGGAGACACAGTGGGGGAGGGAGGGAGAAGAGGACAGCAAAGGAAACGGAGAGAGTTGAGGGGTCGTTCTTTAGCTTCACAAACCTCCGTATGCAGGGGCTTCCTGGAAGGCTGGTCCCCATCTTTCTATCTGCTATAAACTGAATGGTCGTGCCCCCCGCCCAATTCATATGTGGAGATCCTAATCCCCCGTGTGATGGTATTACGGGGTGGACCCTTCGAAGGGGGATTCGGTTGTGAGGTGGCGTCCTCATGAATGAGATTCGTGCCCTTATAAAAGAGACTCAGAAGAGCTCTCTCATCCCTTCAGCCAGGGGAGGACACAGCAAGATAGTGCCGTCTGTGAACCAGAAAGCAGACCCTCACCAGACACCAAATCTGCTGGTGTCTTGATCTTGAACTTCCCAGCCTCTGGAACTGTGAGAAATAAATTTCTGTTATTTTTAAATTACTCAGTCTATAGTACTTTTTTTTTTTTTGAGACAAAGTCTCACTATGTTGCCCAGACTGGTCTCAAACTCCTGGGCTCAAGTGATCCTCCTGCTCCAGCCTCCCTGGTAACTGGGATTCTAGGCACGCACCACCGTGCCAGCTTCCAGTCTATAGTTCTGTTAGTGATGCCCTTAGAATTACAGGCATATCTCATTTTATTGTGCTTTGCTTTATTGCGCTTCACAGATGTAGCGTTTTTTACAAATTGAAGGTTTGTGGCAATTCTGCATCCAACAAGTCTATCGGCACTGTTTTCCCAGAAGCATGTGCTCGCTTCATGTCTCTGTGTCACATTTTGGTAATTCTCACAATATTTCAAACTTTGTCATTATTATTACATCTGTCATGGTGATCTGTGATCAGTGATCTTTGTTGTTAGTTGTACTTGCTTGGGGGTGCCACAAATTGTGCCAAAATAAAATGGCCAACTTAATCGACAAAAGTTGTGTGTGTTCTGATTGCTTTACCAACCGGCCATCCCCCGTGTCTCTCCCTCTCCTCAAGGCTCCCTCTTCCTTGAGACACAACAATATTGAAATCAGGACAATTAATATCCCTACAATGGCCTCTCAGTGTTCAAGTGAAAGAAAGAGTCACACGTCTCTCACTTTAAATCCAAACCTGGAAATGATTAAGCTTAGTGAAGATGGCATGTTGAAAGCCAACATAGACCAAAAGCTAGGCTTCTTGTGCCAAATGGTTAGACAAGACGTAAATGCAAAGGACAAGTTCTTGAAGGAAATTAAAAGTGCTACTCCAGGCCGGACGCGGTGGCTCACGCCTGTAATCCTAGCTCTCTGGGAGGCTGAGGCGGGCGGATTGTTTGAGCTCAGGAGTTCGAGACCAGCCTGAGCAAGAGCGAGACCCCCGTCTCTACTAAAAATAGAAAGAAATTATCTGAACAACTAAAAATATATATAGAAAAGATTAGCCGGGCATGGTGGCGCACGCCAGTAGTCCCAGCTACTTGGGAGGCTGAGGCAGGAGGATCGCTTGAGCCCAGGAGTTAGAGGTTGCTGTGAGCTAGGCTGACGCCACGGCACTCTAGCCCGGGCAACACAGTGAGACTCTGTCTCAAAAAAAAAAAAAAAAAGTGCTACTCCAGTGAACACACAAATTGTAAGAAAGTGAAACAGCCTTATGGCTGATATGGAGAAAGTTGTAGTGGTCTGGACAGAAGATCAAACCAGCTACAATGTACCCTTAAGCCAAAGCTTATTCCACAGCAAGGCCCTCTAACTCTCTTCAATTCTATGAAGGCTGAGAGAGGTGAGGAAGCTGAAAAGGAAAGTTTGAAGCTAGCAGAGTTTGGCCCATGAGGTTTAGGAAAGTAGCCTTCTCTGTAACATAAAAGTGCAAGATGAAGCAGCGAGTATCCTGTATTTAAGAAATACATCTCATAAGGGTATCGCTGCCATAGACAGTGATTTCTCTGATGGGTCTGGGCAAGGTAAATTGAAAACCTTCTGGAAAGGATTCGTCATTCTAGACGTCATTAAAAACATTAACAGGCACTTGGAAGAAGTTGATTCCAATCCTCATGGGTGACTGGGAGGACTTCGAGACTCCAGCAGAGGAGGAAGCTGCGTATGTGGAAACAGCGATAGAAGTAGAGTTAGGAGTGGAGCCTGAAGAGGTGACTGAATCGCTGCAATCTCATGATAAACCTTGAACGGGTGAAGAATTGCTTCTTGGACCCGGCATTTCCATTCCTCCCTTCGTGTGCCATGGCCACTAACTTGCGCTCTTTCTCATGTTCGCTCTCTTTCTTTCTTTTTCAGAGGAATAAATAAACTTTTACTTCTTTGTATCCTAAAAAAAAAAAAAAAAAGAAGAAGAATTGCTACTTGTGGATGAGCAAAGAAAGTGGTTTGTTGAGATGGAAACTACTCCTGGTGAAGATGCTGTGAATATTATTGAAATGACAACAAAGGATTTAGAATATTATATACACATACACTTAGTTGATAAAGCAGCAGCAGAGTTTGAGAGTATCGACTGCAATTTTGAAAGAAGTTCCACTGTGGGCAAAATGCTATCAAACAACATCACGTGCTGCAGAGAAATCTTTCATGAGAGGAAGATTCGATTGATGTAGCAAACTTCATTGTTGTCTTACTTTAAGAAATTGCCACAGCCACCCCAACCTCCAGCAGCCACCACCCTGACCAGTCAGCAGCCACCAACATCGAGGCAAGACTCTCCATCAGCAAAAAGATTATGGCTTGCTGAAGGCTCAGATGGTGGTTAGCATTTTTTAGCAATGAAGTATTTTTACATTAAGGTATGTACACTGCTTTTATAGACATAATGTTATTTCACACTTAATAGACTACGGTGTGGAGTAAGCATAACTTTCATATGCACTGAAAAACCAAAACATTTGTGTGACTTGCTTATTGCAATATTCACTTCATTGCAGTGGTCTGGATCAGAAACCACGTTCTCTCTGAGGTAAGCCTGTGTCCAAGGTAGGATTATTGTTAGGGTGGAGATTAATGTTATAGGGTAAGGTAACTCATGCTTTCAATCTGTTGTTGGAACAATGCCAATAGCCTCTCCTTAGGGGATGTCCACTCTCCCGGTGTTGATTTCTGCTTTGCTTAGTTGCTCCCATCCAGTCATTGTCAAGAAGAGTGTGTGGGTATTTTCTTTATTTCATACTCATGGTCTGTTGTTCTAATATTGCTTATTACAACACTTTCCACGACTTTCTTTTTCTCCCTCATCTCCAAAAATAGCAAATGACGTTGCTTGCCCAGATTTTCCACCCGAGTTTGTTTTTCATTTTTGAGAGAAATCAGCACGGGTGCTGAGTGCTGCCTCAGAACCAAATAAATACTGGTACTGAACCCCAGGACAAAGTCAAAGGTTACAGCCTCCTCTGCAATGCAGCTGCAGCTCTGTCTTTATTCACAGCATGAGAGGAATGGATGTTGTTTGTGGTATGAGAACTATATATGGAAATAGCTTGGATGTGCCTGGATTTTTGCATTAAATATGTTCCTGGAATTTAATGTGTACTTAAATTTATCTTATAACAAAGTCAAGCTTACCCAGAATGACTGGTGTCTTAGTCCATTCAGGGTGCTATAGCAAAGATGCCATAGACTAGGTAATTTATAAACAATAGAAATTTATTGTTTATGGTTCTGGACCAAGTTCAAGGCACCAGCAAATTTGGCCTCTGATGAGGGCTCACTCTCCGTTTCACAGGGTACCTTCCTACTGTGTTCCCACATCATGGAAGGGGCAAACAAGCTCCCTGGGGTCTCTTTCATAAGAGCACTAATCCCATTTGCCCTACTCACTTTAGGACCTCATCGCCTCCTAAAGGCCCCACCTCTTAAAACTATTGCTTTTGGGATTAGGAATGAATGCTGGGAGACGGGGAACACAAACATTCAAACTACGGCAACTGGTAAGCAGTGCTTCCATGAGAATTGGGTGTCTTGAAAGAGGGAGACTTACCTTTTATATAAGGCTCGTGTCACTTGGTTTTTCCAGGCCCCATTAACCAGGGAATTCAAATGGGGTTATACAACCAGCGATAACTCTCTGGCCAGGGCAGCCTCATGAAATTCTTAATTTTAAAGCAAGGGGCCCACATATTTACTTTGCACTAGAGCCTGCAAATTTTGTTCCCCATTGCTACTGTTCCTTGTTAAATCCAACCCCAGTGATGTCTAGGAGCCCCTGGGGCGTGTTCACAGATGTTGATGGAACACTCAGTCGCCTACTTTGTGCCTGTTCCATTTCCTTTCCCTCCTGTCCCCACAGACCCTGTGGTCCTGACATGACGTGTGGCAGCCCCTGGGGAGCTGCAGCAGGGGCCGTGTCCTCTGGAGCCCCAGAGGGCCAAAGCCATGCTGCATGTTCCGGCAGAAGGGCTCTCCCCTCTCCTGGTGATGCTCCCTACCTCTGCCCCCAAAACCCGTCTGCTCGTTACCCGCCCCCCAGTCTTCCCCTCCCCACTGCCGCTTCTCCAGTCTCCCCTTACCCGCTTCCAGCCACCTTCCTCCCTGGAGAGCTTTGAGTTTCTCTTTGAAGCCCTCACTAAACAAAGATGAGCACCTTTCAAAGACCTGCATCCATCAACACTGTGTTCTTCAGAACTCCATTTTTGGAGTCTATTAATAGAGGCAACAGATTTGGGAGACACTGCATATTAGATGCTGTTCTTGGACACTTAACTAATCACTACGTATGTTGACAGTTCAGAGAAGAAACTATTTAACTTAGTGTAACCCAGTGTTTCCTAAATTAAATTGAGCATTCAACACTCCCACTGTCTCCCTCCCCACCCCCACATTAACATTCTGCAGATAGTATTCTTGGGTGACGCTCCCTTTGAAAATCACAACATAAATTGATATAAACCAATTCTGAACATAATTTAATATTTCTTTGAGGATTTAGAAGATGCTGGTGTTTATCTTTTGATCTCTGGACAAATGGAAATTAAGCATATTCTGAATCATATTAAAGTACATGAAAGATATTTAGCCTTACGTAGAGCTAGGCACATAGGAAATACTCGGTATATATTTGTTGAATTACTAAATTTATGGAAACCCTTTGGGCCTCAGTTTCGTATACTTAAAGGGACTGGATTAGTTGGCCTCTGAGATAACTTAGTAAACATCGAGTGTCTTTTATGTTAAGCACTGAGGTATGGAGAACAGGCTCCTCTCCCCAAAGAACTCAGTCTAGTAGAACACAGGCAATAAACAAAGAACTGTAACACAACATGATATTGTCACAAGAAAGATATACGAAGTGTTATGGAAGTATAGAGGAGGGAATAACACCGATCTTTAAAAACAAGTGGGAGTTCATTAGGATGAAGTGATGTGGGGAAGGGAATTCCAAGCTAAGTGCACAGCACGCACAAATGCATCAAGGCCTAAATCACTAAATTTTTCAGAGAAACTTTTAGGCCTAAATTCTTTGACTTTATAAATGTTGTGGTAAATTACGTACTGTAAATCGTCATGCCCACATTTGTTTTTCATCATTCAGAGTTCCATATGTCAGATCTCCGTATAGTGGTTCCATCTGAGATCATATTCTGGGATTTTCTTAAGAAAATTGAGAGTCAATAGATAGTAACTAATATCACTTCCCTTTAAGACGGATGCCAGGCAGCCCAGCCACGGTGGCTCTAGTCCTGCCAGCTGCTCCTCTGCTGCTACTTCTGTTCTGCTGGGCAGCTCCCGAGGGTCACCCCAGCCCTCCTGTCCCAGGCCTTTTCGAATTCACTTCCGTAACTCTCCAGGTTTCAATGGCAGCTTCCACGGTTCTGTGGCCAGTTCTAATGCAATAGCCTGTAGGCGTATACGTGTACGTGTGTGAGTGTGTGTGTGGGAGTGGTTGTGTGTGTGTGTGTGTGCTGGGGGTGTGTGTGTGTGTGGATGTGTGTGTGTGTGTGTGGGTGTGTGTGTGTGTGTGTGTGTGTGGGTGTGTGTGTGTGTGGGTGTGTG
>CAUYSK010074538.1:0-105735 GCA_963575035.1 Avahi laniger | reverse complement strand
CCCTCTTCCCCCCTCCCCCCTGCCCAATATCTAATAGATGTAATTCTTATATATGCACTTATGTGTTGATCCGTTAATACCAATTTGATGGTGAGCACATGTGGTGCTTATTTTTCCATTCTTGGGATACCACGCTTAGTAGAATGTGAAAACTTTTTGATTAGAAAATGTCACCTCAAAAAAGGTGGGAAGAAATATTATGATCTTCCTTAGCAAAGTCAGTTAAGTGTCTCTTGAAAAAGGATTACATGTCTGTGTGTCAGGAAGCAAAGACAGCAGGTAGAAATCAGTGGACTCCCATTAGAGGATAGCTGCTCAGTAAATGTGCTAGTTCTCTCCAGTTATTCCTGTCTGTCACAGATATGTGCAGGATGCAAAGCCACAGTTATACTGTTTCCAACAGATGGGAAACTATGCAAATGAGTTTTGGATTGTCAGCAATTACAAGCAGTTCTCTTATTGGTCACTGGCCAGATGCTTAAATTTTGGGGTGGGAGTGGGAGAGAATGAAAAGCAGCAGCTCGGTTGTGCAGTCCTGATGCTGTTTTGAACTATTTCTTTCCTGTCAAACCCTTCCCATCAGTCATTTCTAAAGTCTCCTGAGTTTTCCCGGATCATGAGAAATCCTGTTTTTTATGCATAGCAGTATAACTGACCCATGGTATACAGTTCATAGCTTTAATCATTTGTCTCGTCTAGATAGATAGATTTGCAGTGGTCCTTTCATACTCTCACATCTGTTCTCACTTGAGACCAGATACTATAATTAACGGAGGGCTGGCTCTAGCTAAGGGTTTGGCCATTTACCATAGACCAAATTGAAATTGACTGACTCCTATGAGGCTTCATCAAACTCTCCTACATTATTGTCAGAACTATATTCTAACCAGCATTATGCAGTGCTGGGTGTAAAACTTACCCTTTGTGGAATCCAGGATTTTTCCTAAGAGCACTTAATATTACTGAACCAAACTGGGGTCTGCTCTCCCATTGCGATAAAGCCAAACACTGACGTCAAGATTTGCAGCAAGAGAAAATGGCATTTATTACATGCCACCAAGGAGGGAGAATGAACAGCTAATCCTTAAGACTCAAGCTCCCTTATGGCTTATAGGGAAGAGTTTTTAAGGCGAAGGCAGGGATACATTTCGGGAAAGCAGAAGTGTCAGACAAAATTGTAAATCAATATATGAAGGTTATACATAGTTTTGGCCCCAAAAGTTGGGATATCTTGAATTGGGGGCTTGTAGGCAATAGACGGATTCAGAGATTCTTTGATTAGCAATTGGTCAAGGAAGCAAGGCCTTGTCTAAAAACTTGGGGTCAGTGGAAAAGGAATGTTAAGGTTTGGCCTGTGGGTGTGATTCTAGGTCCTTCAGGAAGAAATTTAGAACAGAGAACAGCACTGAGTTCGGTCTTTAGTTCCCCCTTATCTGAGGTCTACATGGTAGCAGTCAGCATTTTCCATCTAGTGGAGGGGGTTCTGAGAAACACCTCAAGAACATATGCTAACATGTTAACTTTCCATTTCCACAGGGAGCCAAAACATCCTCTGGCTCTGGCTTGCTTGGGGAATTATTGTTTTAAATTATTACTATCTTTTTACTTATCAGATTGTTCATTTACTTTTCAAGGCTAGCTAGGTCCCTGGAATTTACCTGGAAGATACTTAAGATCTTTCTTTTACTTCCATGGATGGGGGGGCCCAGCAAACCCCTAAAAGTGGTCCCTGCTATATCTCATTATCAAATTAATAAGAGATAATTAACCCTACAATCCTTTCAGAGATTTTATGCAGATTACAATTTTAAGGTATGATTAACTTTTCTTCTCTCTGCTAACATTTTACTAAACACTTTCTATTATTTCACTTAATTCTCAGCAAAGGCTAGACATTATTCCATTTACCTGATCAGGCAAGTGAACACCTCAGAGGTTAACAGAATTTCACAGAGTCACACAGCTGGGTAGAGACCAAGATGGGATTCACACACTTCCAGGGCTATCCTGCCTCAAAGCCCTGGCTCTTTGTTTCTGAGCTTGCAGCAACTTCTGCAACCTGGAATTTTAGGTCAGGGACCCAGAGATGTCGCGCTCAGTCAAGTTGGCACATTTAATTACTGAGTTTTTTGATGACTTTTCTGTCACTTGCCGACATGCTGTGAAGCATCTGTGGACTGCATTCTCTCATCAGATGGACTTTCCCCCCTGGAGGTGTCTTGCTGGTGTTTTTATCTATTTGCTGTAGTAAGTCCCTATTTTCACAAAAGTCCCCGAGGCTTTTCTTTCTTTGTCCATTCTGTTAGAAAGGTAGTCGGTTCTGTCGTGCACACAACAGCTAGGAAGACTGCAGATTTAAGTTCTAGGATCTTTCATCACTGAGAACTTCTTTGTGAAATGATGTTTGGCTTTGATTTACACACACATGCACAAACACACACGCAGGCATCTGTATACATATAATCTACATACACGCACATCTATGTATCTCATTGTATATGTGTATACTTACTGAATATTTCTATTATTTATTAAGTATGTATAATATAGGTGTAAACCCATGTTACTACCACTCACATCAAGATATAGAACATTTCCATCTCCCCCAGGGGGCCCCCTCATGTCTTTTCTAGTCCAAAGCAAACACCACTCTCAGACCCACCCCACCTTCACATACACATAGATAGATACTTGAGTTAAAGTTACTGTGTGCACTCTTACCACAAGTCTGTGTGTGCACATGGGCAGTCATTTCTCTTGAGTGTATACCTAGGAGTAAAATTGTTGGGTTGTAGGGTTAGGTTTATATTTTCCAAAAGCAATTTGGAGTGCTGTTCAGACTGAAGGACAGCAAATCAAATGATTAAAATAAAGTAAAATAGTACTTATGATTGGAGAAAGAGGAATTGGGGTTATTCAGTCTGTAAGATATAGCTAAAAGGTGATTTCCTAATTCTCTTGAAGTATATAAAGGGTAATTTTAAGGAAGAAAGGAAAACAGTATCAATTTATACAAAGTATAAGATGAGAGAAAATGAGATTAAATTTCAACAAAAGAGTGTTTAGGCAGAGTTTTATCATAATTAACATAGAAATAGGTTAGTGTCTCCAGGGTATCTTCAAACATGTAATGCTCTCTCCTTGGGTAAAAGGTAGATAGGTCTGGAGACAAACTTTTCTTGCTGTCTCTTGAGTCCTGCTTTTTCTTGATTTGTCTTCTAGAAGATACAATTTTCTTGCTAAAATGTCTTATATCGATGTGACTCTCTCTCTCTCTTCATATATAAACATGTATATAAAATATATATATAATTTGTTGAAGCCTGAATACTTTAGTCCAGTACAAATGCTAAACTGAATGGTGTGCCACACCTGGACACATTTGACAAGAGTTCAGCTAGTGAGAAATCTGCTTCCAGTATGGCAGAGTAGCTCCTAGTAGATCAACTTTTCTACAGATAACAAAAAAACTCTGGACAAAATATGAAGAACAACTAACTGAAAGCACTGGACAGAGACCCAAGGCAGACAGATTCTGGAGGCAGTCCACACTTGGAGGACAGGAGTGGCTCTGGGTAAATTTTTCATTTTCATGGCTTCTGACCTGAGAAAAGGCTACAGGATGTCCTGGAACTTAGAGGCTCAGACTTCTGAAATTATTTCCCACTTTTAGGCAGGTACTTATAATCTCCATATGGTTTTCTGAGAGTAGGACACAGAAATCAATTTCATTTGCCCCTAAAATACTTGTAAACCGAGATCTTAGCTCACCTTTTTATTTTTCTGTACCTAACTGCTAGTTACTTTGTATATCAATAACATGAAAAGTCAGCGCATATCGATTCCCAGTATCATCAGGCCCAACCAGGATCACTTTAGCATATGTGACACCATCGCAAGAATCGGAAAATGCCACCCTTCTTGATAAGACAGCTTGCCTGGAGAATGCTTGGCAGACAAACTACAGAAAGTCCAGGGCCACTACGAAGCACAACTTTAAGAATGCCGTTCTCACCGTAATCTTTGTCAAGGACAGTCTGGAGTCGTACCAGGCAGAACCTGTTCGGCCTTACAGTACTGCTGTCGAGGGGCCCCTTCCTCTAAGAGGTCGCTGCCCCATGGCAAAGCCTGTGGCTTTGTGAGCCTGGGTTTTAGTCATAACTAGCCCCTTTGTGCAGTGAAGGATCCACAAGAATGCAAATGACAGCCTTGGGCCAACTTGTTCATTCATGGCTAAGGAGATTTTCTGTTTAATATATACCCTCGTGCTTCTTTACTTTTAAATTTCTGTTCTTGGACCACTGTGGTCCTTTCCTGCTGCTCACTGGAGTGAGATAAAGGCTAACTCAGCATTTTCCTGATGTCAAAGTTAGTCTTCAAGGGCAAAGCGATTTGAAAATACTATGAAGACTACATGTGTATAGATTTTTCACAATACAGCTTGAAAACCAAAGATATCAATTCTGATGATCCAATCGGTAATCATCATTTTGGACAATGGCTTTATCTAAATTCCACTTCTGAAGAACACTTTTGTTTTATCTTATATATTTTATTTGTCCACATTCTTTGCTAGAAAATGTACACATTGTATTGTGGAATTTCAAGGATAATCATTTTCTCTTCGGTCATGGAAACCCATGGCAGAGGTCCTCTTTGGTCAGTCTTCCAAGAATATGGTGAGCACTGTATTAAGTTTCTGTTGTTGCCATAACAAATTACCACCACCTTAGCATCTTAAAATAACACAAGTGTATTATTAATATCTTACAGTTCTGTAGGTTAAAAGTCTGATAAAGGTCTCACCAGATTACACTCAAGGTACAGACGAGACTGTGTTCTTTCTGGAGGCACCATTTCCTGCTCATTTTAGTTGTTGGCAGAATTCAGTTCCTTGCAGTTGTAGGACTGGAGTCACCACTGGCTGTCATTTGTTGGCTGTCAGCTGAGAATCATTCCAGCTTTTAGAGGCCTCCACATTTCTTGGCTTATGCTTCCTTTCCTACATCTTCAGAGCCAGTAAGGATGATTTGAGTCCTTCTCAAAACTCACATTTCTCTGACTCACTCTTCTTTCCTTTTCTACTTTTAAGGACTTGTGTGATTAGATTGGGCCCCCCTGTATAATTTGGTATAATCTCCCCGTCTCAAGGTCTTTAACCTTAATTGCATCAGCAAAATCCCCTTTGTCATATAACATAACATATTCACAGATTCCTGGAATTAGGATCTGAACATGTTTTGGGGGAGGGGCATTATTTGTTTATCACTGCCTTGAGACATTCTTTGCTAGTTGCATTCTTAGATCAATTTATTTAGTAAATATTTAATAAACCCTTAGTTAGCAACAAAGAATATAGAGATAAATAAACCATTACCCTAACTGCAAGGTACTTATCACTACAGATGCCAGACTCATTTTTACAGATACACACTGAATTCATATAAATATCAATTTACTTAGCCAGCTCTTTAAAAATAGAGATTATGGCTTTTATCGCTGGATTCCCAATGTCAAGCTTTCTATGTGTCACATAATAAGCATTCAACAAATATTGCTGAGTTCATTAATTCTCAAACTATTTTTTAAGCATCTACTTAATGCCAGTACTGTTCTAGATGTTTGGTAAACATTAGTGAATAAAATTAACAAAAATCTATACCCTCCTGGAGCCTATGTTCTACGGGGGCACTTAATATACTAGGGGGGCATATTCATTCTATTCTTTTATGGAATGATTAAATGAACACATGAATGAATTGAGGCTGAGTAAATAAGTTAGTGACAGATTATCAGAGATTTTGAATGCCTCGTTAGGGTGTTTGAATCTTATCTCATAGGCAGTAATGAACCAGGAAATGTTCTAAAACAGAAGTGAGTTGCTGAAATATATTTGTAGAAACAAGTAACGACAGAGGATGGATTGAAGGTGAAGAATGGTTTGTCAAAGACTTGAACCAAGACAATGACACTTGGAATATAGAGGAGGAGATGGGCCCAAGAGATATTTATAACACTGAAATCTGGAGAAGGGAAAAAGATTAGGGAAACTGATCTGGTATATCAGTGGCTGGTAACAAAAGTCATGTATTTATAATCTATTTGAGTATAGGTAATAGTTACTCTCTTTAAATTAGACTTGATTAATGAGAAAATTTTTTCAATTTACATATTAAAATGTTCACACAGAGACACATCAAGGTAAAATATTCTGGCATTTTATATCATGCTACTAACATAACCAATAATGTATAAGGCATCTGTCAAACATATAATATCCTTCAATATTCAAAGAGGAAATCTAAACAATTATTCTATTTGAAAGCAATGGATTTTATGTGCAGAGCCATCAGAACTGAAAGCTTGATATGGGAAATTTAACAGTTGAAACGCAACCAAGAACACATCAGAGGTGACCTACATAAAGAAACTTAATGCGAATGATTCCTCCTTTGGGGAATCTACTTTTGTTCTTTCTTGTTCAACTGGAGAGAGGGGGAAAAATTCCTGTCTGTAAAAATGCTGAGAAAGAAACTAGGATGGAGAATTGTTTTAGAAGGCCCATTTGCATTGTGTCTGTGAGAATTTCCAAGAGTCAGTTGTTAGGGTTTTTCATTCCATCTGAATATGCTTCATTCTTAAATGGATTTTCAATGATGGCTCTCTTGGGACTGTCTGGTCACTGTCCTCAGGTATGAAACCATTGAGCAGGAAATGCTCCTCCAGCAGAAAGGATCTGGAGGCATCGAGAAAGTCTAATGGAATCTTTGAAATTGCAGCCTGTCTCCTGACCCTTCCACTGACAGTTCCGTTTTTTTTTGTTTTCTTTGCACTTTACATAGAACAATCATTGTAAAACACAGCAAGAAAGGAAAGAACCACATTTGACTTTATACTTGCTGAGATAAATACACACACAGAGACTCAGACATAGCAGTAAAATCCCAACATTGTAGTGTAAGTGAAGATCAAAAACTCAAATGCACAAAATGTTTGTTTATATTATTGAGAGTTTTGAATGAGATGCTTGGGGTGAACTAGCTCAGGCACCTGACTGGGATTTTTAGGGTCTAGGAGTCAATCACCTAGTGTTACATCCAAATTAATTTTATTGCAGGATGTAAGGTAGTGAGGTTTTACTATTTTATATATAAAGGTATAAAAACTCATATACACATGCATACACACATGCACAAAATGCTAGTTAAAAAATAGGCATATAGAAAAGAAACCTAGCTTTTGTTTTGAAAAGTATAAAATTGTGTCAGATAATCTCAACTTCTCCCTGGATCATTGAGATACTCTGTATCCAGTATCCTATACAATGGGCTACTAGAAAGACAATTCTGTAAGCTTTTAATCATGAAGTTGTGAAATCTTAAAGCTGGAAAGGAGTTTGTCCAGTCCCCTGATCAAAAGAGGCATATAGAATATCTGAGAATTTCCCAAATTCATAGAGCTGGATAATTTCAGAACTGAACTAGAACGCAAACATCGTGCCCTCTTTTGAAGGATATCCATTTAGTATTCTTGTGTTTATTCATTTTTCAACTGGTGCTGTAAGGGTACAGGGAAGTGGTATTTTAGTAACTTAACATCTAGAATGAAGAGGAATTCAAGAATCTCTCTCTCTCTCTCTCTCTCTCTCTCTCTCTCTCTCTTTCTCTCTCTCTTTCTCTGTCTTGTTCTGACTATTATGTCATGCTGGAAAGTTCTATTCAAATATTCTGCATATCTAAGTTTCCTTCCTCCTGAATATCAAAACCCCTGACTATTTGCTTATCATATGAAGACATTATCAAAAGTGGAGTCAATTTTTTTTTAAAGAATTAGAGATCCTTGAGGGAAAATTTCTGTGTTTTAAAATTAAATAGTTTATACATATTTTATCTATTATTGATTATAATGCTTTAAGGAAGATAAACAGTCAAAATAAGCAAAATCAAAGGACTGAAAAGCAGTCCTAAAATTTCCTAAATTTGAAAGGCAAAGAAACTTGAAGTGTGAGGGTTAATTTTTTTTTTTTTTTTGGCTTAAAGCTGATTGTTGTTGTTGCATCAATCATGAGATTGTAATATTCCTAACATGTTAGAAACTGATTTAAAGAAAAACAAAACAAAACAAAATTAAAAACCCAAACTGATTACACCAAGAAAATATTTTTTCATCTTGTTTTTTTATTCCAAGCCTTCAACTTTCACCACTTTCTTGAATTTTCTTTTTTAAAGGCATAGTTCCTGAGAAAGTTGAGGAGTTGAGGATGATTGAAGCAATGACACTGCATGACAAATTGAGGGAATTTTAAGTTCCAATATAATGTGTTAGAAAAAAAAAAAACTTTGTTGAACTATTCCTTGCTATTATTTCCAGATCAAAAAGTTATGGGCTAAATAGATTATAGGTCACTTACATATAGGAGCCCTGTTTTATTTAATTTTATTTACTGTTGGGATTTTTACATAGAATACTAAAGATTTATTGTTATCCTGAACTGTAATTGACCTGTAGTTCGGTTGTAGTCATTGGAAAGAATGTGTATCTACTATGCCTGCCAATTTTTCCACTTCTCTCAATTGTGTGGACCAATTTTCTAGAGACCATGTTCACCAGTAAACCAGGTGATGATGTTTTTGTATTTAAGTACACAGTAGTAAGCCATTAAATGAGCTTAATAATATCAACCAGCCATCAAGGATTGCTTCCATGAATTAAAAATTATAGGAAAGAATTTTACAAAGATGGCTATAAAAATGTGTTTTAAAAGTAATACTTGAATTCAACATATAACTCATTTTAACTTATATTGAGGTTTTAACCATAGTATTATATTTCACTGATTATTTATTATTTTCCAGAAGTTATTATAGTGGAAAGGAAAAAGAAGGAAATATCTATTTCTTTCCCATGTTTCCTTAAAGGTTAAAATAAAAACAAGTGTTTGTATATTCTAATTCATTTCTTAATTTATTCCCATTTCTATTTATGACTATAATCAAGGAAAAAAATGATAACTCTGAAACTTGTCATTGAAGAATATGTTCTGTGGAGCTGCAAGGTATTACTGAAAAGTACATGGATCTTAGAGTAATATAGATATTGATTCAAATGATAAATTTTTTTTAACTTTGAGAACTATTAAAACTTGTAGAAACTTTCTGAGCCTCCATTACTCCATATTAAAAATAAAGATTTTTGTGAAGATGAATTGTGAAAATAAGTGTAAGAACACCCTGTGTATTGTCTGGACAAATATTTGCTTGTTATGTATGAGTTTCTTTTCCCAGAATTAACTGGTGACATTTATTTCAAGCAAATGATTGACATTATGCATGGAAGCATCCACTTTTTGTGATCATTCGAATACAGAATTGCATATCATTTTCTACTCATACTATGTTCTCTTTTTCAAAGAGTTATTGGTAATGGAAAGTAATTCCAGTTGCTTTTCTATGATGAGTGACAAACTCATTTTCTTCTTTCACTATTACTGCTATGAGTTCCACTAAATCCCTATGTTTCCACATGGCTATCAATCTTGAATACAAAGTTCTTAAAGGCAGTAGACATTTTTTATGCACATTCTGAACAGTGGCTATGCTCACATTGTAATTAGAAAATAGAGGTTTCTCTTATCTAATGAATTGTTTAAAGGCGGTAGTTGTCAAGAGCCGTTAAGTAAGTACTGTGTTTGTTAAAACCAAATGCCACCATTTTTACCAAGTGGTCAGACTCAATGTCAACCGTAATCAGATCTAAGTAATAGGATGTGCCTGCTGACCTGAGGCACTAAGAGGCGCACAATGTCACCTGTGCAGTAATTCTGCCAAATGACGTTTATCTTGAATCTAATCACAAGAAAACAATTAAACAAATCCCTATTGAGTGAGATTTTAACTGGCTTGGACTATTCAAGAATGCCAAGTCATGGTGGCTCATGCATGTCTTCCCAGAGCTTTGAGAGTCCAGGGAGTTCAAGACTAGCCTGGGCAACATAACGACACCCTCTTTTGCCAGGCATGATGGTTTGCACCTGTAGTCCTAGGTAGTTGAGAGGATTGCTTGAGCCCAGGAGTTTGAGGCTGCAATGAGCTGTGTTCATGCCACTGCACTCCAGCATGGGACAACAGAGCAAGACCCCATCTCTGGGGAAAAAAAATAAATAAATAAAGAGAGAGAATGTTAAGGCCATGACAAAACTTAAAAAAAAAAAAAAAAGACTGGGTCTATTTTAGGTTAAAGGAGATTAAAGAGACATAAAAACTAAATGAGCCTTCACTGGGTGCTGGATTTTTTTAATGCTGTAAGAGCCACAGGAAACATTTTTGAAGGGACAATTGGGGAAGTTTGAATAGGGACTATATCTTAGATAATAGTGCTATATTCGTGTCAAAATTCTTGGGAGTGAAAATATTAATGACATAGTGGTTCTCTGGGAGAATGTTCTTGTTCTTAGAAGAAATATGCTGAATAATCAAGAGGAGAAGTGTCACATCTGCCATTTTTAAATGTTTCAAGAAAAAATATGTATGTGTAGATGTAGCAAAATGTTAACATTGATGAATCTAGGTAAAGGAATATACCAGTGTTTATAGTGCTGTCCTTGCAACATTTCCAAAGTGTTGGGAGTTTTCAAAACTAAATATTGGTGAATGAAACAAATACCATTTCTGTATTCATGTATGAATACTTTTCAAGAAAAGAAAGTTAACGATAAAGTAAGACATGAATGAAATATGGTTGAGAATGACTTTGGTTTAAGGATCCTCCTAGTTGCTCAACCAAAAATCACAATTGTCTTTCATTCTTCTGACATTCTATTCATCAACGATCCTTCCTCCTCTTCTTTCAAAACATATCTGACATCTGAAAAATTGCCTCCCTCTCCACGGCTACCACATTAGTCCAATCACCACCATCACAGTCACCTGTCTATAAAAGTGACTCATCTCTCAGCTTGTGCCCCAGTCCTTCTGTAATCCTTTTTCCCCCAAAAGCAGTCACAAGGATCTTCTAAAACTTTAAAATAAATCACGCTCCCTACTCCCGCTTAAAACTCTCCAATGGCTTTTTATCTCACTTAGAAAAGTAGAATTCAAACTCTAAGCCCCACGATCAGTATTCTACCTCAGTCCCTTACCTCTGTCTACTTTTCTAAGCTTTACTTTCTTCACCTCTCTGTTGCTTAATTATTTTCAAGTCCTTCTGGCCCAGATTTCTTTGTCTCTGCCTGAAATACTCTTTCCTTTCCTCATTACATAGCTGGTCCCTGCTTGTTCTTTACATCTCAGCTGTGAGGCTTTTCTTAACTCTCTAAAGTAGTGCTCACTCTCTCACCCTCACATCACCTGCCTTTAATTTTCTGCATTACACTTATTACCATGTTATTTTAAATTTTTGTTTCTTATCTATCTTCCTTAAATTTACGAAGTTTTATGACAACAGAGATATCGTGTGCTTTGCTCCATGCTCTGTCTCCAGCAGCTGAGATGGCACCTGCCACATATACTCAATAATGTGGAACGAATTAAAGACAGATGAATAGTCTACAGATTACTGCAGGGCTGTGTCAGGCACAGTCCAGTCAGGAATACTGAATCTATGCTACTTATTTACAAAAAAAGAACTTGGTGCGGGGGCATTGGCTACACAGGTGGTAAAGGGACTGAGAAGCCAAACAGGGCACTGCGAAACACCTGCGGGATTGTCAGCAGCAGGAAGGAAACATCTAGGGCTGATTGAAAATAGAAAAAGTTGTCTGCTGGAGCCTCAAACCAGAGCAACGGTGGAGCTAAAACTACTGAGAAGCGTCCTTCTGATGGAGAGAGAAGCCTGCAAAAGCCAAGGAGAAGTGGGAAATGACCCACTTTTTATTTCTTCATGCTTCTAGTCTTCAGCCAGATGGAGCCCATGCAGAAGCCAGCAGACGAGGGATCTGATTTAGGCTGTGCATTGAGTAAACCCTCTAATGAAAGATGGGGCATGACAAGGAATGGACACAGGGCAAAATGACCAGGGACCTACCGGCACGGGAACCTTTCATTGGATGAAAAAAAAATGTCAGTTTATTCTGAAACATTCCTTCTCTACCAGTGCAGCTCTACTTGTATTTAGGGGATCAGGAACATTTGAGAGTATCCAAAATGTCTCATACTAGAGGCAAAATAATGTATTATTTATTGTACTTTTTCCCCAGATGAAAAATTGAACCCTTTATTTTAAATTTAGAACTACATTACCTGAAAGGGTATCTGGAGATTAAGGAAAATCATATATATCATATTATTTAAAAATGTAACTATTTTTTTAATCCCATGTTCTCTGACTTTGAGGACACCCTGTAGTGTTCTAGCTTACATCTTTTTAATTTTTACACATGGTCACCAAGTGAAAAATCACCAAATGGGGGTCATACTTAATCACATGTTGCATTTATTTCAACCTACTTGAACTCCGAGTTTATTTTCCTTTCTTATTAAATATAATTTGCAAAGACAAAAGTCAGCAACTGGAAGAGGCCCTGTTGATCCTATCTGTGCCACACCCTTGACACCACTGGCCCAACCATGGGATTGTAAAGAGATCATTGAACCAGAGTGTGGTCCCAGCTCCTTGTAGCAGTTTCACATTTGCTCTCTTCTTCCTGCCCTTCTGCCCACCTGTCCCTCCATTTCTCTCTCTGCTGCTTTGAGACACCAAAGGAAATAGAGCATGTAATTTCACCTTACCTCTCATGCCACTGTTTCAGATGCACCCCCATCCCTCTCACATATCATATATACATATATATATATAAAACAAAAAAACAAAAACACACACACAAGGCAGAAAACATCCTGGATAGCAGCTATCTCGTTACACATCCACAAAATCAAAATAAGTGAATTTATATTTTGGTAGCCTGTGACGTTATGCAGAGTAGATGCAGATTTTACTTAGGGTTCCAATCCCCTTAAGGAAGGGAGCCAGGTATTGCAGGAGATACCTCTAAAAGGTGACATTAATGTACTTTTAAAAGTAACGGGTCAGGCATATAAATTATGGGAGGAATGTAGTACAAAATAGCGAATGAAATATTTATACATTCCGTTGAAGCTTAGTGTGTGTTCTAGAGGGAGATGTCCTAGAGAGATGGGTCTTCCCCTTTGTTCTGAATCTATTTTCCAATTGCTCTGACACAGCTGTTGGCTTCACAGTCATTCTGAAGTTGATTATATCAGAAAGCAGAGGCTTTCCTGCCCAGCATGACCAATGATGAACATAAAGTTTGTGGGTATTTCAGGCCTGGAGTCTGTATATTACAGTTGTTTTTAGTGTTGCACAGGCCTCCAAGTGGCTCTCTAAATTTTAATGCGACTGCTTTTGTATGTCATCTGGGTCCCCAGCAGTGCAGCACAGAGTGCAGTGCATACGCTTGTGTCAAATCTCCCAATCAAATTTGAAAATAGCTGTCGTATTTATCGAGCATGGCTATAATTACATTCACGCAAATACTCAGCTGAAAGCAGTAACGAAACCTTACTACCTTTGTTTTGTTTGTTTTAATAAAACAAAAGACTTAACTTTAAGGAAATAAATTGTTACCTATTGCGAAATTCTGTCGACTTACTGTTGGAATGATTTAGTGTTTCTGAAACATATGGTGAAGGTGAACCTGAATGCAGATTTGCTTTTGTCTGAAGGTCACAAAGGTTTATCACAACTGCTAACAGTGATATGAGATATTGTGCTGTTTTTCAATCACTGTTTCATTTAATATTAAAAAAAAAATCTCAAGAAAAGAGATGGGGGTTTCTGTCTCCATTTACCGATATGGAAATGGAATCTTACCGAATCCCTGCCCCACCAGCCAGGTCTAGCCTTAGCACTGTTTTGATCCCAGGACCATCTGAGCACAAAGCCATAAATAGATAGGGTAGCCTCTTAGTGAAGCATTATCCTGCTTCAAAAGGAATTCTGCTAAGTGAATACTGGCCTCTGGGCCACTGCGACTATGGACAGAGCCTGGGATGATTTGGAGCTGTGGAGCCATATGTGGCTCTTTGCCAGCAACAACACTTCCACTTGCCTTCCTCAAGTTTCGTTGCCAACTTGGCTCCTTGCAAGCTTTATCTTGCCAAAGATACCTAGCCTAAATATAGGATCCAGAGCCAACATCATTTTAACAATGTCAGCAGGAGCGGCAAGGTGAATTATTGAGTCATGCAATTTTAGAGTTGGTAATGGCCTTAAAGTTCATGGGGTCTGAACCTGTGAGTCTCCAGATGAGAAGCCTAACCTCCAGGGAGTGGGAAAGATTTGACTAAGCCACACAAGTAGGGAGGGCAGTCTGGAATAAGAAACAACATATATTCACCAGTTCTGAACTCTTCCCTCATGCTGTATTGCCAAGACACACCATGAAATTTCTCTTGGCAATAGAATTTCCTCTTGATACTATATTATAGAAATAAGTAATATAATATGTACTTTAATTTTTTAATCTTTACAGAAAAGATCTGTTTTTTCATTTATTGTTTTAAACTCCATACTGAAAAAATTGTTTATCATCTCTCCTCAAAGAGACAGACAGAAAATGACGTGGTTGTCTTAGAATATCTTGTAATAAAGATAAACTTACAGAAAACCAAGACTAAGGCATAAGGTTTTCTTTTTCTACTCTTTCAAATGCTATGTATTTGTAGGAATTTTGGCAAGGAATTCAGAGGCCAAATCTAGATGCATAATTCTTTTAAACTCATATAGTTGCAAGAAAAACTGGGGAGTAGGCATGGAAAGGTATATTGTGTCTTAGATATTGACATTTCAAATGGAGGTATTTTCTTTACAAGTGTATATTCCTAACCCTTAATGCATTCGGAGAATTTGACATTGGATTTCTTTTATATCTCTGGAAAAACTCAATTTAGAACAACAAAAAAATAGACTTCAGAAAATATGCCCTTTCTTTCCCTGAGAATACTCAGAGAGACCTCACCTTATACATGTTTTGTAGAATACAAAAGCATGCTAACTCAATATGATGATATGTATGAGTCCTTTTCGTGTGCCAGGGGAAATAATCAGACAATTATGTAAATTCCTAAATGTATGTGCCTGTTATATTATTTTCATTTTTGAAAAGCTAGCTATTAAAATTGTTTTCTACACAGGAAAAGTTGTTTCAGGTAAGTGGTATGTCTAGAGCACTTTTTAAAAATGCTGCTGTTTCTGTGTTTGGAAATAGTTAAAGTGGGGTTTGGGAAAAGTAATGAGTATCTTCAAGGGACTGAATTCTAAAGAAGGAGCCAGAATACCAAATATCATGCAAACTAAATTCAGCCTTATGATGCCATTCTCTGGAGATTAGGTTTGGAGAACTGAATGAAGAGAGAGTGTGTGGAACATTTCCTCCAATTTGTAATATTGGATCAGACCCATTTTAAACTGTGCTAATTTATTCTTCATTGAACCATGGAGATTAATTAATCCTTTATTTTGCTGGATTAATGAGTAATCAATATGCCAAAGCAGGGGTGGGAAGAATGATTTCTTCTTAAGGAACAAAGCATTCAGGTAGCCAAGTCATTTTATCTTTCAAGTTTACAAAGCACACCGCAACGCAGATAAAATGTATGTCATTCAAGGAGATTTGGGCCCTTTTGTTTTTTAGCTCAGATGTCCTGAAGCTGCTTCTCTGAGAGAGACAGAGTAATGTGAGGGATTGGGTGGGGAGAATATGGAGCTTTTAGTGGCTGAAAACCTAAGCGAGTTATTGAGAATGACACAACTCTTTAGTTGGTCTGTACTTGGTCTCCAGAATACCAAGGATCTTCTCGATTTCCACGGATCAGGAGCTGTCTTGCCTTGAGCTCCATAGAGGGCCTGGTCTCCTTCTTGCCTGTCTAGTCTAAGCATGTTTGTATGTAATTCAGGGATGGGCTAGCATGTCTATGACATGGGTGAGATGGTTGCAGGGCATGGCTGGAAGAGATGCTTCTCTTACCTGTGAAAATCATCATCTTTAAGTCATTTCATTTTAGAATATGAAGTAGAAATCTGTCTTCTAAGATTTTTTGAAATTTTTGGGTTTTTTTAAAATCGAAGAGCCCTATGGTGTCAGGCAACAGAGACTATCACTGGCTAATAGCAATAAAAGTAATTTATTGAAATGATATGTGAATTGGAAAAATCAAAAGCCCTATCAAACAGGTGTTGAATTTGAGAGATCAAGGAACAGGAACTAGTGAGGATTCTCTTTAAGGCATCACAGTGGTGATGAAGAAATGCCAACTATTTCCCATTTTGAGGTCACTCAAGACATACATTTTCTGGAAATGAATCTGATTGGTTCAACTGAATCAGACTCAAGTGTCCAATCCTTGTATGAATAAAATCCATACAACTTTAATAAAACTTTAATAAAAATTCAGAAATATAGAGGGACTGTCCTCTGGGGAAAATTAGCATGCTCTTACCAAACAAAAAGATAAAAGGGACAAAGGGCAGGCAAAAATACAAATGTCTGTTATAATGATTTAGCTAATCCCATCAATTCTTCATATTTTATTTTCAGAGGGAAAGTTACTCAGACTAATCATATCACCTTGAACAATGATAAAAAAATAAACTTAGATTAAATCTTAGTGTTGATTAAAGTACAATGCAGCCAGTACTTTAACAAGAAATATTAATTGACGGTGTCAAGCTAGGAAAGTGGATGTAAATTAATATGTGGAGAGAGCCAAGTGCTATGCTAATTGCTTCACGGGAGCCCTCATTTCATATTCATGATGATTATAGGTAGAAGACATTCTTACGCTCATCTTACTGATGGGGAAACTGAGGATCAGAGATACTAAGCAGCTTTTTCCAAGGTTGCATACTTAATGACCTACAAATATAATGATCTGGTACAAGTCTTGTATTATTATCAATACAGTTTTGAAGGAAAACGCATGTAATTGTTAGTCTGTGTTGCTGATGCGATGTTGCAGTTGTCACGGATAATTACCGCGTAACTCCTCTCTGTTGGACCATTGTGTTATCTGGAGACCTAATAAAATATGAGCGTCTCTTTTTCCGCCAATATTTTTAGTATTATTAATATTGTCACTGAAGAATGTATTCTCTCTCCTTATAAAAATCTCAACTGTCAGTTTTTATGTAAAACCAGCTGTATTACTTTTAACCCATTTGTCTTAGATCAGGTTTCCTAGAAGCAAATTTTGAGACAGGGATTCAGGTGTATGTGATTTACTGCACAGCACTTTTCAGGGAAAAAAAATGAACAAAATACTTTAAAGGAAGTCAGGAAGGGGAAAGTGTGAAGCAAGGATGTCCTTCCAGGTAAAGACAGGGAGCCTTATCCTGATCCATAGGAAACTCTGAAGCAAACTTTGTACTATAAGATATTTTCCTCTTGAAAGTGGGGACTGGGTATCAGATAACCATAATTATCCAGAGGTGGGGCAACTGTGAGCCTCTATCAGAAGATATTCAGAGGACTATCATGTGCCAGTTATGAACAGAGTCTACTCTCATTTGACATTCAGGAGTTGAATCATTGCGAGGCACATCCCTCTGATCAAAGGGAAGGTAGGTCTTCCCTCCTTTTTCCTCTTTTCTTACAAGAAAAGTTTCTACTCCTCAGGAAACCTACTTACTAATAGGAAGATACATCTTACAGCCAAATCTGCTAATCCCTGAAAGGAAAGTATGTGTCCTTGGATACCTAAGACACTGAGTAATCATTGGCTGGATTTGGATCTGCTTCCATAACTGTAAAGACATAGTGATCTCATTCTAGAAGACAATAGAGTAGAATCCATGCCATACAGCTATGATTCGTGGCTGTAGTTGGTGAACCTGTAGTCTAATAATGAAATCTGACAAGGGAAAATAGTATCTTCTTGTTTGTTTTCTTAGCTTGCAGATCTAACCTAAGCGTTCATATCTTACTTTTACGATCTAGGTAGATGGCTTTTGTTTATGTCCCCGTTCCCCTTCCCTTATCTGCGTGTCTTGAGGTGAGTTTTGTGAGCTGTTACGCTTTTGTGGTTTAACAAGCATCAGGCTATTTAATATTATTTGAGTGTGTGAACACTGAGGCATTTTTAAGTATGGGGATTTTTAAGGAGGCATAAATAGGTATTTTCTACTTCTACCTTACATCCAAATGATAGCTAATTTGCATTTATTTTATTTTTACCAACTAAATCAGTGCTCCCTCCCTTATCCCCCCTTTCTGTTTCTCTAGACCATTATCTTAGTTCATATCCTTATCATTTCCTCCTTGGGATATTATAATATGCTTGTCAAAAATGTAATGACAATTCACTGAGAAATCAAAGGATATGAGAGTCTCTTTAATATAAATAAAAGAGGCAAAATATCAACAGCATGGAGATGGTTTTACAAAGCTGGAGATTCAGAAACATTCATCTCACTAGAGAGACAAATGTCCCTTGTCTTCACAGAGGGACCCTGTCATCACTGATAGGGTCTGATGGATGAATGAGCCTTTTGCTTTCTCAAGAATTTATCTTTGCCTTCCTTACATGAAGTTTTCTACTCTGTATCCTCTCTCAAATGTCTTAGTGGGTCTGCCTACATGCTTGCTTACCTACTAAGTGCAAGAAATGGAACAACCCCAAGATGCATCTGCTTGTGATGAGAGTTAAATTTAGAAGAATTCTTCAGGGGCTGATATCTCCCTAGCATCCTGAGTTCTAGGCATTTTCACTCTATTTCTGAATCTCTTAACTGGTCTTTCTTCCTCTGTGCAAAATCATTCTTATACATTCTCCACACTGCCACCAGAATCTTACTCATTACACTCAATTTTTCTTTATCTCTTTGTATTTTCTGAGATTCTCCTTGTGCATACTTCACACACATTTAAACAAGTAATTAAAATAAAAAAAAACAAATTGAATTATATGTATGTAATTGTATATGTGAGTGAATATGTATGTGTATTTATATGTATATATATGTATATCCTCATCTTGTGCCAATTTTCATCTTACATCCTGCACACTAAACTGCTTGCAGATTTGTGAACACATCATTCTTTCTGAAACCTCTGAGTGTTAACACATAGTATTTTCTCTTTGGTTTACCCTTTCCCCTTGTTTACCTGAACAAATCTTGGTGATTCTCATGTCTCTATGATTGTCTCATGTCTTTCCTCCTCAATGAAGCTTTCAATGAATTCCCAGACAGTGTTAGTTATTTGCTTTCTCCTGTATTTCCATAGCACCTTTTATATATGAACAGTTTAATAATTTGTAAATGTCTATTTACCTCTTTCTCTTCTGAGCCCCTGAAGGTAGCTGTATAACTTCAGAGATATGATTCCCCAGAGTTCAGCTGGTTGTTGTTTTTACATGATTATGCTGATCACACACCTTATATTATCGAAACCTTAATATTATAGAACCAGTGGAAACATAAATACCACACCCAGCTGAAACCCAAGGAAACATACTCTTAGGTAGACTTGCCTATAAGCACAGTCAGTGATGGCCATTGTTGTGAAAGTGATTTATTGAGGGAGTGATCTCAGGAGAAACCTGTAAAAAAGCGAGAGAAGCCAAGTATAACAGGAGAAAGAGTTAGGCAAAGAAGTGATTTCAGAAATCTAGCTTCAGGCTGGTCTTGTGGGGAGTTCTGGAACATGAACTTTGCCTGAATTTAGGCAAAGTAGCTTGGCTTTTATACCTGTTGGTTGGGAAGGTGATGCTAGAGCAGAGGATGGGAGTGGGGTTGGTAGTTATAACCTCCCAGACAACTGACGGCTTCAGGTGGGGTGGCTCCTGTAGGCTAGAGGCAAGTCTCCAGAAAAAAACGGGAAGATAAGAACACGGGCTTGGTAAAGAAGATCTGGCAGGGGCTGAAACAGAACCTGCTATACGTACCTAAATATTCTGTATGTATAAAAGAAGGCAATAGTTCTCATTTACTGAGAGCTCACATTTTACCAAACACTGTGCTAAGTGTCCCACATGTATGAATTTGGGCCCTTCATTGGCCTGTCCTGGAGTATATTTAGCCAATTTCAGCCAGGATATAACATCATAAAACAAATACAATCCATGACAGAGGTAAACAATACCTATTCCTGCATTTCACTGAATTCACAAAGCACTGATTGCAAGATACATCATTATTTTATGTTCTACAAGGAAGGAAAACAAAAAGTTTCCTATTAAACTATAATGTTGTCCACTACATGACAAACCTGCTTTCAGATGTATTTAAATGTAGGGAAAAAAGCGTGCATGAAATTTGTAAATATTCATGGCCAAATAACGAGTAGGAAGAAGCTTATGCCTAGAGTTATATAATTTTAGATCATTAATTAATTTAATGTCTTTGAGATTGATCTGAAAATGGGTATTTAAAATGACTGTCACCTTCAAATACTATAGCACATATAAGTGCTTGTAAGAATTATATTAATATGTGCTTCTAAGTCAATCAAAGGTATAGAGTTTTGATAGAATCTGTATACACTTTCTTATGTTTAGTCCAGGAACTATATGGTATTCTCACACACAATCATTACATGTTGTATTTTGGAAGAAATTGTTAATTACATTTATTAATAGTTTGTCAATGACTACTGTGACATTCTGTCATGTCAATATCAGAAATGGTATTTTCATGCTCATATATTTTAAATTCTTCAGCATAAAGCATAAAACCAGAGAGATTATTGACAGTTTCAAAAGATTTTTAAATAAATAGGGCCAATCATTCCTGTTCTTGTTGCCACGTCACCCTCAGTTTCCATCCTTTGCTGCCTTGGCACCTGTCACATTTCAAAAAGTAAGAAGCCAAGGCCAACACCATCCATTTGATAAAAAACAAGATTTTTGGAGTTGGTGAGTTTGGGAGTTGGGCCATTCTATTACAGATTGGTGTTTTCCTAATTTTCCAATATTAGTGTGAACATTATCATATTAAATATAATATTAGTGTAAACATTATAAATATAAACAGCGAAACATTTTTAAAGAACATGCTCTGAGCCACAGCCATATGAAATGAAACAGCCATACTCATTGTGCTTAGTGAAGTTAGTTAATTTAAATGTGAGAGATTTCTTTATTTATTCTATGTTACAAAAGTGCTTAATGCCTTGGCCAGCTAGTTGCTATTACTGATATTAAAAACTACATAAGTTATACAAAAATATCCACAGAGGCTAGCATAAAAATCACTGCCCCTGCTGAGGACAAAATGATGTCTTTGGTTGAATTGCCAGATGTGAAATAACAGCAAGACATGAATTATTTTTGGACCATTATTAAAGGATTAAAGGTGGGTTGCAAATCTCTGTTGACCAGATTTATTTTCTCCTCTATGGTTGGTATGTCTTTGCTCAGTTTTGAGTTATTACAGAGGAAAATGCTGCATTGTTAAGTAAAGCTAAAAGTTACAAAGACAACAAGTCTTGTTGATTGTTTTTGTTTGTTGGTTTTGTTTTATATATCATTGTCAGAGTCAACTTTGACATATTTTGTGAATGATCAAAATTTTCAATTGGTTAGTGTCTAATTTATAAAAAAAAGTATTCAAAAGCAGATTTAAAGATAGGGTTCAAATTCATTTACAATCACTTAGAACTGAAAATCTAAGCCAAGAATTGTTCCTCCCTCGTGTGTGCATAGGAAGAATTGGTAATAGAGAAAAAGTTTTCATCACATAGTTTTGCCCTTAGATATGGGCTTCAATTTTTCTCCTGTCTAAGAAAACAATATCTCAAAAGAAAGCCAAAAGAATAACCTTTTAAGAGAATGTGAGAGCCTCTCTCTGCTGGACCATTCGGCTTGGCCCATGATGGAATTGTGTCATAGAAAAATTGAATTGCTTCAGATGTTATGAAACTGGGTCATCTCCCACCATCGTGATTGATCAGAAACTACGCCAAAATCAGTAGGAGTGGGAAAAACCCATGGAAATAACTTCAGAGTTTAGATATGTTTTATTGGTGTTTGATTCAGGATACTTTAAACAGATCTCCTTCTTTTGTTGTTCCTTAGTTTGAATACAGAAGAAATTTAGTGTATTTTCCAGGCTAAGAATAAGAGCAATGAAATGAGCACTATTATAAGTGTTTCCTTTTTGTACATTTTTCTAGTTTTAAAAGTAATAGGGAAAATACAGGTAATTTATAGAAGAAAGTAAGAATCTCTTTTATTTCTACTACCCTGTGATTCTTTCATTCTTCAGCATGTACTGTGTGCCAGGCGTTGCCTTAGGAACTGAGGTTATAGACGTACACAAAATAGATACTCCTACCCTCAGGGAGCTGACAGGTGTAGGGGGAGATAGACAGTTTTAAAAAGTAAATGATATAGTATCTTAGAACGTGATAAGACCTATGGAGAAAAATAACACACGTTGTATACAATTCAGAGGGTACCATTCACATCTTATTTCATAAGACTCTTATCCTTTGGCTCTGGGAAAGATGGGAGACTTGGCAAAAGTGGAAGGAGGAGGAGGTATGTTGAGGGAGTAGCTGGATTTCTCGAGAAAGTGATATTAAAAACTTGAAGATGGTGTTATTTGAGGGAAGAGTGTTCGAGGCACCAGGAACAGCCTGTGCAGAGAGAAGAACATGTTTGACAAGTCTAAGGACCAAGAAGGAGGCTAGAGTGGTCGGACAGGAGTCAATACAAGAATAGTAGCAGGAGATAAAGTATGAAAAGTGATAGGCTTATGAAATGAGTGTGACACCAAGACACCGAAGGGTTCTGAACAGAGGAATCTGACACACATCTTGTAAAGGTCACTCTCACTGCTGTGTAGAGAAAAGACGTGGGACACATAGTCGGAAGACAGGAGACTTACTAGACCTATTAGAGGGCTAATGCAGCAATCTAGGGGGAAAAGGATGGTGGTTCAGACCAGAGTGGTAGCAGTGGATAGTGTTCGGATTCTGGATATATTACGGATACAAAACCAGTTAAGTTTCTTTGTATATAACATATGAAATCGTAATAATAAAAGTAACTTCAATTTTTTTGACACTGTTACCATAATGGAGTACAGTCTCCCCTCTGTATCTGTGGGTTCTGCATCCATGGAATCAACCAACCACAGATTAAAATATTAATATTTGGAGGAAAAAGATGGCTAAATCTGTACTGAACAGATACGGACATTTTTCTTCACATTATTCCCTAAACAATACAGTATATGAACTATTTACATAGCATTTACATTGTATTAGATATTATAAATAATCTAGATATGATTTAAAGTATACAGGAGAATATGTGTAAGTTATATGCAAATACTACGCCATTAAGGTACTTGAGCGTCCATAGATTTTGGTATTGTGAATTAAGTCGCATGGTTATCTGAACCAATCCCCCATGGATATGGAAGGTCAACTGTGTATCTGCTTCATAATTTTGTATGAATTGTGTGTGTGTAGTTGTGTAAAATATCTTAATGTTGTAATCCTGTAACATCTACTAGTATGTGCATTTTTCACTTACTATAACATATATCATGACAAAAGGATATCCTACATCCTTCAATATTGAGAATATGATATTGAAAATAAAAGTTAAGTAGCATTCCACAAATCAAACATATTGCCCAATACTCATAACTGAGAATTGGAATGGATTCTGTCAGAGATTGGGAGCAACCTGAAGAAGTCTTTCAGAGAAGATATCTATTTGGGTTTGCTGTGCCTTTATCCTGCCACTTCAAGAGCTTCTTAACTTGGGAGATTTGCCAAAGAGTATATAATCTAAGTTTGTAGAAGAAGGCAAGAGTTAGGTGGTCAGAGTCTTGTTCTCTGCCAGGCTAGGGTGCCCTCGTTCCAAGATGAGCCCCCTCCTATGCTGACTGGACTGTTCTCACCTAACATCAGCTGAACAGGCTGTTCTTCATGGTCTCTGGTATCTCATGGTCTTCCCAGCAAAACTGGTGGGATCCAGATATGCACCCACCATCACTGTCCCCACACAGACAGTGGGTATTACTGGCTTCTGCTGGAATCTCTTTTATTTACTATCTCAGATAGGCTGTTCCCTCACCTGCCTATTACTATGGTCTGGTTGTCTTTCTTTCAGTCTCATATACAGACTTTTCCATATTTTTCTCTTGGCTATTTTGTCCATGCATTCATATTGCCATTTTATCTGGAAGCCTGTGAAACATTTTTATATGTGTGTGTGTGTGTGTGGCTTAAACGCCACATCCAATGGAAATTCAAAGGCATACTAGATTTACTTCTTGAGTTACTATTAAATAATTACATTACCCTATTTCCTCATGGCCTTGAGATATATTTTTATGACTATATCTGGCATGCAAAATAAATTTTAATCAAAATAAAATCACATTTTGTTAATTAGAGAGTATTACAAGCTGTATGATGTATCTCATTCACTACTCTGTTAGGATTTGCCCTTCATTTCTTATTAGAATGATCAATGCTGTTCATTTTTCAACATACACAGTTCATCCTGAAAAATGAGTGTCTTTCTTAGAGGAAAGTAGATGAAAGAAGAAAAATATTGACTTACTCCAACTTACTGTGGGCATCGTTGATGATAATAGAGAAAGATGCCTACCCAGGATTAGGTACCTCTTGACCTCCCTTGTGATCCAGGTCAAGGAAGGGAAAGATGACCATCTAAGCTTCCCATTGCTAATATACATCCATCGATTCATTCTGCACATAATTATGAAATGCCTATAATGTGTTAGGCACTGTTTTAGGCTCAGAGGAACCAAGAGTGAACAAAACATAAACACTTGTTAATGGGATTTATTATCTACTTAGAAGAAGGGCAATAAACAAATGCCTGCCATGTCAGATGGCTGCAAGTGTCATCAATCAGCATGCATACAGTGGAGTTACAGGACAAAGAATGAAGTGAAGTTGTTGTGTTACATAAGATGATCAGGAAAAACTTCTTTATTTTATTTTTTTTATTTTTTGGTGGCAAAATGCTGTTTATTTTGAGCATCTGGGTGCATATGGGTAGAGGCTGGAAAATGGCATCCATGAGAGAAAAGGGGAGAGCCTTGGGTTTTATACGGGGTTTTTCTGGGGGGAGTAAATAAATTCTTTTCAAACCACTGGGAGGGATAAGGAAAATAAGTTCCCCTCTTGCATTCCATTCCTTTATCTAAAAACCTCTTTAGTAAGGTGACATGTGAGCAGAGATGGATAGGAAGTGAGGAATGAAGCCACATGGTTATCTGAAGAAAGCTTGCTGCAGGCAGAGGGAAGTCAAGTGCAAAGACTCCATGGTTAGAGTACACTGGCCTATAGGAGGAACAGCAAGGAGGCCAGTGTGGCTATAAAAGAGTGAGCAGGGGAGCAGAGTAGGAAATGAAGAGGGGAGGTGATAGGATCGCACTGCACCTTGAATCTTTCTTTGCCTGCCATACCCTTTTATTGCTTCATTCATGTAGATCTTGGAAATGTTTATGTCTTCTAGAGCTCCCTTTTAAAACACAACTGCCCCCAAGGAGAGACAAGACCTCAAGCTTATTATCATTGTAAAGTTAACTTTCACTTAAGTTCTTAGAGGCTCATGGATGAGCAGCAGAAGAAATTTGATTCAAAAAAAAAGGTGTCTAGGTGGTGAGTTAAGGAGGAAAAGTTAAGATTATCAGGGAAAAGAGTGCGATAAAGTAGGTGGAAGGGTAACAAAAGTAATTTATTTGTTATTGGAGACACTTGTTTTTACCTACCCAAATTAGTTTCACATTAATTTCCCCCGGTTTTCCTGGAAGCCTCTGATTCTGTTCTGTAGTACATGCCATTCTTTAGCCGTCTGCAGCTGCGTGCTCTGAGAAAATGATCTTTCTCCATGGCTCAAAGGATGGTGGATCTTGGGTAGTCTAAGCCAATCATAATAATTCCATTTCCTTAATCAGAAAATGACTTAGGAAATTGCATGTGACTAGTTCTGTCCAATGAAACATGAGAAGGCTTCTGGGGGAAGACCTTTTGTTAAACGTATCTTAGATTCTTAAAAGATACAGATGGAAATGGTATATACCTCCAGATGTTGTTGGATTAGGATAACATGGCTGAAACTACTGTAGTCATCTTCATGACCATGAGGGTGAGTATTAACATACTGAGGTGGCTTGCCATAATTAAGTCATTGGTCCTGGCACCATCTACTGATGAGTATTTGCCTCTTGCTTCAGAAAGGAGTTGCAGAATCTATTCCAAGAGGGGAGAAACCCCAAGACTCATGCAAATATATATGCATAAGTTGTAAGTTGTAGTCTCCTTTGTAATAACAAACATAAGAAATAACCTATTCATCTATTAACAGAATCATAAAATATCATTAAATATATGTATTCAATAATTCTTGTTTTCAAAGAAATGCTCACAATGCATTGTCAGAAGAAAGAAATATAAAGAAATTTTATAAAATCTAAATAAAATAAAGATTTTTATCCAGTTCTTACATATAAGGAGAGAGACAGAGAGAGAGAAAGAGGGAGGGAGAAATATATATTCATATATTCATAGGAGGAAAAGCCAGAAGCAAACAGAGTAAATATTAATAGCAATTACCTCTGGATGATAGGATCAGATGGGATCATATGTATGAATTTTTGTGTGTGTTTTTATATAATGTTACAGTTTAACATTTTACAGTAAAAAGTAGAGCTTTTATTTTCAGGGAAAAGCTAATAATTTTACAAAATTCAAAGAAAGATGATCTAGGGGGCCTGCAGGCCTTCTCTAATACAACTTTTGAAGGCTTGGGGTCCTTTTCATAAAACAGAGAGATGCTCTGGGACCCCCAGTCCACCCTTGCCTCACTCTAGCTCCTATGTCAGCCATTAGCCTCACTTTGGGTACATCGTGGAAGTCTGAGGTCTAAATACCACTGCTCTAAAGAACTGGTGAGAATTCTCTGCAGTTCATCTGTCCACTGCATTTCTCTATCTCACGGAGCCAGTGGCCAGCCCTGCAGTGAATATGGGCTGTCAAATTCAAGGGTGAGCTGGCCCCAAACTGTGTAGGCATAAAAGGGTCGACTTCAGATGTCACAAGGCTTTCCTCCTAGATTAGGGCACTACCTACTGATGATCTACATGAAACAAGGACGGCAGTCACAAGTTTTACTGCATAAATGTTTTCACACCCCTAGGGCCAAGGCAGTATGAGACTAAGCAGCTGAAATCACCAGGATTGCTGCATAGTGCAAATTAGGGTTTGAGTCATCTTGAGTCACACAGGGGCTTGGGGCTTCTAAACTAAAGTATGGTGATCTGCAGGGGCTAAAAAGGCAGAATCTGGGCTTTTCCACTAGTTATGAGACTTCGGGAATGATTCATGTGTCATTGGTAAGATATAATATTTAGAGCTAACATATCTAATGTTTCAGAATAGGCATCAAGGGACAATCTTATTCCTGCCCCTATTTCCTGGCATAAGCATAGCATATAATCTATCAGCCTACATATGCTGGAGCACTCTTGGCATGTTGTTTATCTGCTGTATGATAGGGAGGAAAATGAAATGGTGACTGAACAGGTACATTCTGTGTTTTCATGTGGACAGTCTACTAGTGTGACTGTCAGCATGGTGATGTCCAAAGTTGTCAGAGTTTGGGTTTCTCCAAAATCAGAGCCTGAGACAAACCTTGGGTACAGATAGTTTGCTTGGGATGTGATTCCCTGAAGTAAGGGAGACCGGAGGCCAACAGGAAGTGAGGAGTGGAAGGAGGAAAATTCAACATAAGGGTGAGTTAGCAAGGTCATTGCCAAAAAGTTTGCAGCAAAAAACAAACAAAAAAACCCCAAAATCTAGAGTTTGTTAGTGGGGTTTGGTATCACTGAGACCTCTTCAGAAGGTGCAGAGGACTTCCAGAGTTATCTGCCTGCAGGCTGGGAGGCAGGAGCATTTATCTCCCAGCTTCTGTCCTCCACTGCTTTGTGTTGCCTTGGTGCGATTGTCCTCATTTTCAGGCTGCACTCACCCAACTGTCCAGCACCTCTGGCAGCTGCCTCTGGGAGCAGGTCTTAGGGCAGAAATGGAACATTACGTGGCATTTGCTTGAAGTGAAGTGCTTTATGCAAGGTGAGTCTGTGCTCATGTGGAACTGTTTCCTAGAGCTGAGGTGGCTGAGGGGATGAGATATGAGCTACCAAAGCTCCTCGTGACCCACAACCATTAGAAATAGCATCTTGGGGGTCAGAGTTTGGACCAGTTGGGTTTGGCCTATATAGTTTGCAGTTTAATTCATTTATTGAGTCTGTATTATGTTCTAGGTGCTGGGGAAACAGAAATGGATAGAATACCTTTTAAGATTCCAGCTTAGTATAGGAGATAATCTCATTTCAATTAAAAGTGTTACCCACTGTAATGACAATATGCATAGGATGCCTAATGAGGTTTCATGGGAAAAGCTACTTTTATTCCCGCTACTTTTATATATGTGAACAAAATATAAACACTTATCTCAAAACGCAAAGATATATATATATTATATATATAACATATATAAAATATATATACACACACAGACATATATGACAGGTTAATGGTTGCCTACATTGTGTGAATTATTTATCCTTATTGTCCACATTCAAATGTTAGAAGTGTTATAAAATTTATGGAGTGCAAAACGATCACACAATATACTGGTTTTAGTGAAAGTGTACTTTCCTCCCAATACATATTTATGCTTTAGATACGCTTATATTTCTGGTTCTCTTGTAGTTACTTATATTCATTGAAAAAATAAGAAGCATCCATGAAGCTTATTCCCAGGTTAGAATTTGCATTCGGCAGAAGGAAACCTTTGCACCTGCCACTAAAATGCATCCACTTCTGGGATGGAATGCACCAGCTGTTCCTCAGTCTCCAACGGCATGCCAGGCAGTTCAGCACCAAGAATGAGGCATCATATCCCAGGCAGATGAAACTGGTGAGGAAATTTTAAGTCGACAGAATGCAATTACCCAAATTGAAATCAGGCCAGGGGCATATCAGGCGGCCCTTCCCATCTGTTGGGGAAAAGGATCACCAGATATTTACTGAGGGCAAGTGGTCAGAATCTTAGCTTTAGGAATCATTTAAAAGGCAGACATCTAAAAAATACTAAAGGAATACTGTACCTGGTATAAAAATCATCCCTTCACTGGAAAATAAATAATACTAAGGCCTTGAGAAGCTCAGCCCTTTCCTGCTCTGGGAGAAAAGAAATGTTTATGGATAGGGAGGTTAAATATTTCTGCATCGGCTACTCTTAGCAAGGACATGTTATAATGGACAATTGGTTATACTGCAACTGACAAAAAGAGATTTCCCAAACCCAACTTATTGAATCCAATACATTTATCTCTGTTCATAATGAATAGAGCCTTCCATTATGAGCCTATGGAACAACGCTCTGCAATTTTTCTTGGGTTCTCAACACAAGCATTGTTTCTTTACCAAGAAATAAGGTAATTTTTAGAGTTTTCAGCTAAAATAAATAGGCTGCGGTTGTACAGGCCTTTATCAGCTACTGTATGAGGATTACATATTAGAACCATAAACTCTGCATATCTGCTTAGTACAAGGATCCCTCCTGCCTGTTTTCCTTGCTTTTGGTAACATTTGTACCTTTCTCCTGGAAGGGTGAATTTTGGAGAGTGGATAGAAAAATATGTCTTAGTCTCCATACCATTATGAACTCAACCACTGCCATAAGCTTCCCACACCCCTAACTAAAGAGAAATGAAAAATAAAACATCTCACACCAGGTCATGGCTTGGGGGTAATCCATCACACTGAGCAAATAGACTGGCTTCCTTATGTTCATTTCCCTCAACAATTAGCCCTCTTTCTTGGAATGAAAACCCACACTTTTAGCCTGAGGAAGGAATAATGGAGAGGCATCTCTGGACCATATGTCTGCTTTTGCAGCTGTGGCTTTTTGGAAATGTGGTGTCTCTGGCTCCCAGGTGCCACTCCCCAAAGGATGGTACCAGGGAGTCTTCTCTGTACTCTCCCTGCAAGTGGCTGTTTGATGCCATGTTGCTAATCCTGAAAAGCTCTCACATCTTTTTCCCGTTGGATGTGCACAAGAAGGAAGAGTGAGCTGGTAAGAAATCTTATTCAGCATTAAAAGAAAAAAAAATCCTTTGTTAGAGTGGTTGCCTTTGCACTTCCTTGGCTTGCAAAGAGGCATCATGGTGGGGAATGAGAGGATGGCCACATCTGGAGGGGATGCGGCAAGGCTAACTGTCAAATTTAATGCCGCTGTCCACTGTAAGCGGGAAGAAGCCACAGACAGGCCACCTGCATGCGGGGTCTCTGACTGCCCCCCCTTGCATAATGTCACTATTTGCCTATCACTATGGCAGTTAAGACCAGGAATCCTAAAGTCTCAGAGGCTTCACGCTGGTTTTGCCAAACCTTCCCAGAAACCTCCGAAAATGACCTCAATTCACCCAATGGCCCATCCTAGCTATAAACAGATACTATGTTTAACTCTGAAGAGGTATAAACATTTTATCAAACTTGCTGAATTCTGACCAGAGCTTTGTCACTTTTTTACTAGTTGGACAGGACAGATTTCTTAACCTCTCTGTTTTTTTATTCTTTCTTGATAATTTGTGAGCAACAAAGTTTATCTCTGACAGAGGAAAAAAAGAGAACATATTAGTTAATGTTGTTCCAGAGCTCCTCAAATGTTCAAAACTTGGCATTGAAATTTAGAGGTTTAGCTTGTACTAATTACCTCTTAGTTTTACTAGCCCTGTATAACAGGCTACCTTTTGCACATTTTATGTGAAAGCTGATTTTCTGAAAGGATGAAAGTTGTAGGAGCAGAGAATGAAATAGGTGCTAAGTTTTATTTCCTACTAAATAATTCTCCTCAAGGTGGGTAAACTTTTAGTAGTTAAATTGCTAAAAACGAAGATTCTACACTGCAAGAACAAATCTCCAAGTGACAATTATTTGTCTGTGTTCTTAGCATTTACGAGTCTCAGTAAACAGTCGGTACATTTATGTTCCCCCCATTACCTTCAGTCATAAACTTACTTAAAGCAAAATGAATAATGATGTTTCCTGACTGCATAATGAGCATAAACATTCACAAAACTGAAAGCCCTGGTGGGATGGGTGGAACATCTGGACTGCCAGGGGTTGAACTGTTTTTGGGGCACTGGCAAAAGTGTCAGGCTGACCGTACGGCCATGATTTAGGGCCATTCATGGGGATGTCATCTCTAGAAGGCAGATCATAATTCGTGGGGCTTTTGGTGGAGTCAGAGCCTCCCAACACACAGCTGCCGGGAGTGGCTGGGAGTCTCCAAACCCTGGCTGGGAGTCTCCCCAAACCCTGGCTCAGGTGTGTCAACCTCACGCTGCTGATGTGAGACTTGCCATCTACCCCTTAAAAGACGCAATCTTGTCTTAGCCTAATTAGCAAGTGCGGTGCAGCCCTGTGGGAAATCAGAGTCAGAAAGCGACCTTTGGTGACTAAGTTCAACCTGCATTTTACACAAGGTAACTTAACTGAGGCTCCAGCTGGGAAATCAATATCACCTGAATCAGTCACTCACAGTCAAGAAGCCCCGCATGTACTGACTTGGGTTTGATACTATTAAATGTCTTCCTTTGGATCAGGAAGGTGGTGCAGATTAGAGGGTAAGAAACAAAGAAAAGAGAGTGAGTTAGGAAAACAAGAAAAGTAAATTTGAGAGACTTAAATTAGTACTTTTTAATTCCTGTAGGTTTATTCTTTGTATTGTGATCAGAAAACACATCAATGCAAATTTTTCATCACTAGAAGTGTGCCAACAGAAATGAAGGAAAATAAGAAAATTTCATATTTTCTAGAGCAGCACTTTTCAAACTATCAATGGTGAAGGACTGGTTTTTGTTCTTTTCTAATTGACCCCAGCTGATATTTTTGTAATGTGCAATAAAAACTATTAGAAAAGTGAAATGGAAAAAGCAGACTTCCAAAATCCATCCAAGTCCAAACTTTATTACTTAGAGGCAGGAGACATAAAATTTTTCAGATAAATTATTATAAAGTTTCTGGTCATGAATTCTTGATTCTGGTACTCGCTGGTCACAGATGCATAAGAGTTTGCCAGTCAGTACTTGTCTGTGCGCCACACTTTGGGCAGCATTGCTTTTGATCTCCTTTTCTCTTCTGTTTTGTACATTCGTGTGGTTCTCTAAATTGCACCTGTTGATATCAACAATGAGAATCTGGACATCTGTCATTCTAGACAGCTCTTTATTGTGTTGAATAACTATTAAAGAAAAAAATTTAAATTTTCCCTTGTGCTAAAAAGAAAGACACAGACTTAAAACTATAACAAAAACAGAGCTCCTGGACTACTGTATAGATTTCTATCAGGAAGTCAACTGTGGTGCAAGTCTCTTAAGGGAGAGTTAATTTTGGGACAGTTTTTGTTTACTTGGGTTGAGTGTAAAGAGGATTGAAAATCATTTGTCATTAAGTTTGGAGATGCTACCAAACCTCTGTGTCCTCTGTAAAGCCTTGTGCCACCTCAGTGCATCAATTAGGGGTAGAGTTGCCAGATTTAGGAAATAAAAATACAAAACACCCAACTAAATTTAAATCTCAGAACAAGCAATAAATAATTTTTGTAAGTATGGTTTAAATATTTCTTGGGACATACCGTATGTAATATTTTAGACATATGAAAAACTGATTTCTTATTTTCTGAAATTTAAGTTTAACTAAGTGTCTTATATTTTATATGGTAATTCTAACTAGTAGCCTTTCAGTCTAGACTTTTGCCACTGCCACTCTGGATTTTTCTGGGGAGAAGAATCGGCCCAGCCAAATAAAACCTAGCCGTATCAACCCAATTCACTTAGCTATTGGCAGCTGGGAGCTAGAAGGTCAATAAAAAGTGATGATATTCCTTTCAGAAAAATGAGTTTCACATGTGGCAAAGCAGCTACTTATTTTCTTCCCTCTTTTGAGGTTTTCAGTTTGGTCTTTTCCATTGCACTGGGCCACTAATGGCACATGACATGGCAGAAGATGTTCTTGTGAAAAGGGCCACTGGAATCTGCCACCTACATCAGGACAAAATTGACTCAATGATCTGCAAGTAGTAGAATTCTTTGTATAGAAATATATAGGAGGCATAATGATAAACGGAAAAAAATTCCCTATTCCTACAACACATTATAAACAAGCTGTCAGAGAGGCATTGATATTTTTTTAAAAAATAAATATAGTGAGAAGTACATGGCAAAAATACAAAAGCAACATTAGTTGATGTTAAAAAATGAAAATCTCGGATACTTATGCAGGTTTATTTTAACCCTTTCAAAGATGACATCTTTTCCATTGGTAGCTGTTATTCTTTCATTAAATAAGAATATTTGTCTTTAAGTCTTAAATGAAAGTTTTGACATTATTTTGATGTAGAATTAATGGTCTCAGACTTTAAAGAAAGACTTAAACTTTTCTTAAATTGATGTTCGATACAGACAGGGAGGAAATGGCTACTTAAAGTACATACGTAATGTATTTTTATATTGTCACCTTTGGGCCTTTAAAAATTTCTTCTCAGCTAATAATATACTTTGGAATATATTTATCTAAAAAGTTATTTCAAAATAATGTTTATTTTAAATAATGAAATACTTGGTCATTTTAAAACATTTTGGAAATGCCAAAATTAATCAAAAAGAAAAATAAAATTACCAATAACCCAACCACAGAGAAAAAATTCCACTGTTGTTATTTTGATATAGTTCTTCTACTCTCTTGTCTATGTATGTATATTTCACAGTTGAAAACCTGCATATACAATGTTGCATTCTAATTTTTTTCCATTAGTTATTCCACCTAAACATTTACGATGATGATAAAATGTTTCAAAGTATCATTTTAATGGTTGAATCATAATCTGTATTGTGATTTATTTAACCAACTTGCTAGGGTTGGACATCAGATTTCTCCAATTCCTCACTCTTAAAATGCTAATATGCTGATGCATTTTAGATTCTTAGAACTGAAATTACTAAGTGAAAGGATGATGATTTTTAAGACTAAATATTTCGTTAAACTATGTTTAAAACATTATAGACATTTATTTTGAATGTATAAGAGTGCCCATCTCACTGATCTTCATACTGCCTTATTTTCTTTCATTTCATTAACCTGTTATATTAGTCAGGATTCTTCAAAGAAACAAAATCGGTAAGATATAAATATATAAATACTGATATGGATATAGATATAGATATAAAAAGAGAGATTTTAAGGAATTGACACACATAATTATTGTGAGGGCCAAAGTGTCTGAAACCTGCAGGGTAGGACAGCAGGCTGGAGACCCAGGGATGCGTAGGTGTTGAGTCCAAAGGCAGTCTGGAGTCAAAATTCCTTCTTTTTCAAAGATTGCAGTCTTTGTTCTTAAGGCCTTCAACTGATTGATGAGGCCTACCACATCATGAAGGGCAATCTGCTTTATACAAAGTACACTAATTTAAATATTAATCACATCTAAAAATTATGTCACAGCAACATCGAGACTGGTGTGTGACCAAACAACTGGCACCATAGCCTGGTCAAGTTGACACATGCAAATAGCCATCACATCCATCATCTGAATAGAGTTTATACTCTGACAGAAGGCCGTGCCCTTTCTTTAGAGTTAAATACTATTTGCCTCTATGTATACATAACTGACTTATTTAAAACTTTTATGTATATGAGATTTTCCATTTTAAACACAATGATTGTTTCATTCTCAGTTTTGGAATAAAACATTTAAGATCCCCATCAAATGATGCTCAGAAAAAAAAAAGCCTGGGTTTGGGCCCTGTACAGACATGAGTCAGGATATTCCCCTATTGTGTTGTAACTGGGTGAACTTGGATAAGATAGTTGAAGCCTCTCCCTCTCAACTTTCTCAGTTGTAAGTATGAAAAATCATACTCACTTCCCAGGTGCTGGTGAGTTTTAACTGAGGAAATGTTTATGTAGCTAGAACAATATCTAGTATGTAGTAGGCTAACTATATTTTAGTCCATTTCTTCCTTGTCTCCGTGAGTTTGGGCTGCTGTGACAAGTTACCACTGACTGGGTGGCTTAAGCAACACACGTTTGTATCTCATAGTTCTGGAGGCTGAGAAGTGCAAGGTCAAGGTGGCGGAAGATCTGGTGTCTGCTGAGGGCCTGCTTCCTGGTTTTCAGACAGCAGCCTTCTCATTGTATCCTCTCATGGCAGAGAGCAAAAAGAGGTCATCTCTTTCCTGTCCCTTCTTATAAGGACATCAATCCCGTTCATGAGGTCTCTGCTCTCATGACCTAATTACTTCCCAAGGGCCCTAGTATCATCACACGGGATGTTAGAATTTCAGTGTAAGAATTTTGGGGGAATGCAAACATGCAGTTGGCAACGCTCATGTTTTTTCTTTCTTAGCTAGTCGGCCTCAGGACCCATTCCCAATAGTCATCCTTTTTCCTTCTTCTGAACTTTTAGTACTTGCGCAGTTCTTCTCCCAGAAAACTTAACATGTTTTTTACCTTTTGGGTATAAGCCTCATTTCCTCTTCTATTTTTACACAAAATAGTATACGTTAACCACTATAGTTGTAAGAGATGATTTCAGATGGAGCCATTTACAATAGGCCTCCTACTCCCTCACTTATTCATAGTTTCGCTTTCCGTGGTTTCAGTGTTTCGCATACCCACAGTACTGTGCAATAAGATATTTTGAGGTAGGGGAGATAGAAAGATCGAGACACCACGTTTGCATAACTCTTACTACAGTATATTGTTATTAAATATAATTGTTCTATTGCATTATTAGTTATTGTTAATTTCCTACTATGCCTGATTTATAAATTAAACTTTATCAAAGGTATGTGTGTATAGAAAAATCGTACATATACGTGTGTGGGGGGGTTCAGTACTATTTGTGGTTTCAGGCATTCACTGGGGGACTTGGAGCATAAGGGGAAACTGCTGTGTTCATTAATTTATTTAACAAGTATTTATTAAGTGTGTATTAATTCCCAAGGATTGTTTTGTGTTGAGGATATAATGCAAATATGATAAATTCCACCCTGTGGAACAGATATTAGTGGGAGAGAAACCCAAACCAGAAAACCAACAAATATATTATCAAACTACAAGTCATGCTGTGTTAATTGGTGGGGAGCTCAGCTACTCTGTGGGCCCGGACAGCTCTCCAAAGCAGGGCACCTCTCCAGGATGCCCCTTCCATGGCTGCTCCTCATCGGCACCTGCTTCCACCGGAGGAGAATCAACCAGCAGCAGCTGAAAGCTCTTACACGTGTCACTGCTGCTTCGTATTTTATTGGCCGTAGCAAGTCACACAGTTATGTATACTGGCAATGGGGTGGGAAGTGTGAATCTTGGTAATCCTACTGGAAAAGGGGAACAGTCTAATACCACAAGTATTAGATGCTATGAAAAAAGTACATGGAGAGTCAGAGTATAGAGGGTTTCTATTCTTTGTAAAGATAATAGAAGCAAAATAAACATAGGCTTTCATGAAAATAATTGCTTAAAATGATAAAGTATATATTTTGGAAAAAATTGAGTTTATTTAAAAAAACTATTTAATAACCATCTTAACAAATTGGTACTCAGATATGAAACACACATTAGGATCATTCATGAATGGCTGGCATTTGGTTAATATAAAGTTGTTCAGTCTATCTGAGGACAAGGATGATAATATTTATATTGGTATCCTTGATTCTTTAGGTACATAGTAGATGCTCAGTAAAACTCTGTTGAAGTTAATAATGCTCATTTGTTTTAAATTCTTCTTGATTTTCTACCTGATTTAATGTCTCAAACTATATTATATTATAATTTTTCCTGAGGTTTGAAATTATCTTCCAAGGCCAATTTTTATTGAATTTATATTAATATATTTATATTCAATTATAGTTTAAATTTGGATCACCCATACTTGGATCACTACTGTTCTCCCCTAATTTGTCTTAGGTGTTTTCCTAAATCATTGGTAAGCATTCAGTAGGAGAAAAAGAAATTGTAATACTAAGTTGTGTCGGAATTTGCAATCTACTATCTTGTCTTTTTTTTTTTTTTAAAACTTTTATATTTAACATACCTTTCACAACTGCTGTGTTGAAAAGAGTTTTTACAATAAATTTGAATAAAGTAGGCAGCAAATGACAAGATTTAAAAAAATTTATTCAAGGTCATACATATCCTTCTTGATTATAGAAGAGTATACATACTTGCTTATGAAGATAATAGAATTAGGATTTCATTATATTTCTTTTCTTTTGCTTTTGACTAAGTCTTTATAATTTATAAAATAAATCACCCAAAGTGAGAACTGAGCTGTTATTTGAGTGGATAGGTCAAGAGTAAACCAGAAGAGAGTCTCCATCTCTATCCAGTTGACCTTCACTTCAGTGCCTTCGCTTTCCCACCTCCAATGCCATGTCTGAGGCATCATCCCAGAGCTGTTAGTCAAAACTTGTTTTAAATCAGGGCCTCTTCTGCCTGGGCTGGGCACCAGGTGAACCTCTGAGAGTCCATGCCCTTTGATGCAGTTTGCTGCTCTTGGATTTGTACAAAATGTGTTGGTTGGTTGGCAAATGGCATACAGCTGGCTGCTGATTTGGAGAGTGCCTTAAACCCGTTACCTCCTGCCTTAACTTGATCATTTAAATGGAAAGCGCTACTGCTCCAACAGAGCAGAAATGATATAAAAACTATTTCTGACATGAGTATCTTGCCTCCTGAATTGCTATGGCTACTGGTATCTCTGAGGGAAAAAAAGTAAAAAAATAAAATAAAAGCGCAGCTTTTACATTGTCACCAGTGATAAACTCACTTTTCATTAAGAAAACCTTTAAATATGCAATGAGTATTCATAGGCTAATGATAACTGATATCCAAAACATTACAATAATTCAATGAAATAGAATATCACTGTGAAAAGTATCAATTTGTATAGAAATTGCTAATAGTATCAGTACATACTGGGAACTGTACATACAATGGGCTGTAGTTTTGGCTGGGGAGTTATTTGGCCTTTCATTTGCAAAGATGACAGTATTCTTTTCCCTTCAAGGAGTATCTTAGGCTAATTATTAATAAAAGAATATGATATCCTTTGTTCATAGTGGCAGAATTGGCAAAAGCAATCTGGAATCCTAATTTTAGAGGTCTTAGAATTTGGAGGAACCTCAGTAGGTTATCTAAAATGAGCATTTTATAAGTTGAAGGTGGCTGGTTCGAGAGTCTGAATATTTGAATGGATCCCTTGTTCTACCATTAGCTATCACTTGTTTAGCTTTCCATATCAAGTCTTTACCAAGCCTTATATGATCTGGCCTTAGGGCACCTCCTCACCCTCATTTTATGGTCTCTACTTCTCACGTGCTTCATTCCAGCCTTCGTGCCACATCTTACGCATCCCAAAGACACATTCCCACTTCAGGCCTTTCTGTACTTGCTGTTTTCTCTGACTGGGATGCTCATCTCCCAAATGCAAGCTGGTATTTATTGAGCAGATTCAACATGTTACAAGGTGTTCTAAATGCTTCATGTGTTTATCTTGGTTGATTCTCATAATAACTGTATGAAGTGGATAGTGACATTTGATGGATAAAGAAATTGAGGCAGATGGATTCAGCAGAGGCAGGATTGGAACCCAGGCAGTCTGGGCGGGATCTAAGGCTTTAACACTAAGTACTCTGACAGTACAGGGCACCCAGGGCAAGGTCCACATCCTTGCTTTAACCTAGGGCTCTTCCGTGAAGAGCATTTTCCTGACTATTATTTAAAGTAGAATCCCTCTGACTCTGTTTCTGTTTATTTTGTTTTATATTTCCTACAACACTATATATCTCCTATTCTTATACCATGATTTACTTTTTTATTCCTTTGTTTACCCCTCCAAAAAAACCTAGAATATAGATTATATGAACGAAGGTCCTTGTTCTGCTTTATGTCCGTCTATATTCCCTGTAGCCAGGTCAGTTCCTGACCTGTGGCAAGAACCGAAATGTGCTGAAGAAAGGATATAATTTGGGTTGAAATTACTGACTTTAAAACATTTTATTCAGACATTTACTGAGCACTGTTTTGGGCTAGACTTCATGCCAGTTTTTGGAAATATAAAGGTGAACAAGAATGATGTGACCTCCTATTTTCCAGAGTTTAGGACATCATGGAAGAAACAAGCAGTAAACAGGCAAATAAAGTAGGACAAGCGTTCTTTTACGGCAAATAGAAAGTGCCCCAGTAAGTAAAGCCACTCTGAGGTGGTGGCATCCATGCTGAGACCTGTAGGACCTGCCGAAGGGTAAGAGAGGTAGAGATGGGGTTGGGAGAATAATCTGAGAAGAGGAAATGACAGAGGGTCCTGGAAGTAGCTCATTTGTGACTCAGGTGTAGAATGTGAGCGCCAGAGCTTAAGGTCTGAGACAGGAGCAGAAAGCAAGGACCAGCCAAGAAGTCAAGTGTCTTGAAAACTATGCTAAAGAGCTAGGACTTTATTGTCTGAGCAATGTGATATCACCGAAGGATTTTTAAATCAATATGATTTTCAGCATCTGATTCAATTTAACTGCCTTTAGCCAAGTAAGTTGACAGCATCTCCATTTTATAGATGGGAAAACTGAGGCCCAGTAGAACACATTTAAAACATCAGCAGAGTTGATTTAATTTTCTCAATTACCATGTTGTCAGGGCTCCTAACCTCCTAACTCCTACCCTCCCATTCTCGCTCCTTCCTTCTTCCAATTGTTATTCTTGTCAAAAGTAAAACATAAAACTATTTACCCACCATCCTATCTTTCTCCAAGGAACACACATGCACTCACACAGTTTCCAGAAACCAGTTCCCCTCAGCGGAAGCCAGTTGCCTCGGGGGTGGTGGGGCTTGTACGTGGATGGACACCATGTGTGCATTGAGCCCGAATTCTCTGTTCCTCTTGCCTAGGAAGCTGGATTGGTACCAAGAACCTTTTATCTGAAAAGGCGACTCTGGGCTCTGGAGGACAGAGCCGACTTGACAAAGTAGAGAGGAGCTGAGTATTGGTCTGCCCACGCTTTGGGCATGCGTGAGCACTCGCAGCAAAACACAGCTGGCACAGCTAATTTTAGCCTCGGCCGCCTTGAAAAGGGACCCTTTAAGGAAATATATTTTCTCTGAAACAATTTGTATTATAATGTAGCAGCTGATAGACATGTCAGAATATTATCATTGATGGAGAAAAACTCTGCCAAGTAATTATGATTTTTGTTCTTTTTTTTGAGATGATATCAGTACAGCGATTAAAGCATCAATGAATCAAAATAATCATAAAAAGAGAGACGATGCAAGAAACACTGTTGTTATTTATAAAGGAGCTGATAAACCTAAGGGACCACTTCCTTTGCTTTTTACAAAATGGATGTAATGATAAGAGTTATTATTTCTGATATATTCAGTTGATCAGTCCAATCTGATGATACATGGCTTGTTAATAATAGTCCTATAGTAGACCCTAAAATTTCTTCATCCTCCACCTCTTCTAGGAAGTAAAAGGTTAGTTTCTCAACCAGCTCTTGGAGTCATCTGGCTTTAGTGTGTTAACAGGTTTTGGAAGCATCTGGGACACACTTTTTTCCATTTTAATGGCAAGGTTAGTTCCTCTGCCTTTTTTATTTTTCCTTTCTTCTCCTTCCTCCTTTCGTCCTCTCTTCGCGCCTGTGGTCTTCTGTGTTTTGTTTAGCAGTGCAGCTTATCTTGGAACTTGGCAAGAAAAGGAAAAAAGGCAGGTCTTGTGTGGAGAAGATGGAGGGAGGGATAAGAAATAATCCACCACCCGCATTTGAGTTCTTCAGGTTCAGTTCCAGCGGCAGCAGCGTTGCTGCAAAAATCGCTTTGCTATTCGAGATAGCCAGCAGAGGGAATCGGAACTTTGCTTGCAGCAGGGGTTGAAGCAGCCTGTTTTTTTTTTTTTTTCTTGGAGGAAATACTGCAGCCTTCTGGACTGCGTACGCTGCTCCCTGGAGAGGCTCTCTCGGTTCCACCCACCGGCTGGAAGGAGGGGAAGTGAATGAAAGGACAGGACAAGCCCCGAACACCATGTCACTCTGGGAGGGAGACAGCAGCAACTAAGCTGTGCAAGGTTTTTTTTTTTTTTCTTTTTCCCTTTCTTTTTCTTTCTTTCTTTTTTTTTCTTTTCCTTCTTTCTTTCTCTCTCTCTCTTTTTTTTCCCTTTTTCTTTAAGGTGGGGAAAGAGACAAACAGGAGACAGGAAGCTGATCTGCAAGGATTCGGAGTTGTGCTAAAAGGACTTGATTTTTTTCCCTCTTTACAAACGCTGGCAATTGACATCACTACAGACAGCCTGGTTAGAGAACAAACTGCCTCTTCCCAAGTGGACCCTGGCAGCTGGGGGAAGCCAGGAAAGATCTGGAGAGGCTGTGTGTGGGGTTTTTTCTACAGATCTCACTCCCCACCCTTTTTTTTTTCTTTTTTTTTTTTTTTTGGTGTGTGTGCTTTTTGTTTTGTTTTGTTTTGTTATTTTAAAAAAAATTCTTGCTGTGTTGGAACTAGCGAGTGGTGGAGTCTCTGAAGCCTCATCAGTCATCGGGACTGTCAGGAATAGTGGTTTAAGAGGAAGCTCGGCCTGGGGCACTATACCCTGTCATCCAGTTCCCTGCCTCGGAGATAAAGATTCCAGCTACATGGGCAAACGCCTGGATCAGCCACAAATGTACCCCCAGTACACTTACTACTATCCTCACTATCTCCAAACCAAGGTATGGCTCGACCCACTGTCAGGCAATCAGCGTGGTATCGTTCTGCACTTGGGATGGGAGACAGACAGGCGTGTGAATTATTGTTTAACCCCCCACCCCCATCACCTCTTCCTGCTTCTTTGAAATTAGTAACATACCAATGGAGTTAATGAGGCAGAGGAAGAAATGAGAAGAAAGCAGCAAACCCGGAATTGTAGCTTTCTCTTTAAGGAGAGATAATAGTTTCACTGGAGTTCAGTTCCTTTGTTGTTATTTGGCAGCGTAAATGGTCCTGATATCCGAAAGTCCTTTGCAGATGGGCAGGGTTTTTAGAAACGAGATCACAACAGTGATTATTAGGCAGAAAAATATATTTTCAGGGGCTTTTCTGGCGAGCTGTTCTTTGTTTGTGGCTCGAAAAGGGTTTTTCCCACTGGATGGGACAGGCCAGGGTGGGGGCGACTCAAACTTTTAATCGCTGAGTATAGAATGAAAAAAGGGTGTGGGAAGGTATAGGGCGCCTACCAAAGTCTCCTAAGTATGTTTGGGCATATTTTTATTTTTCATTTTCCTTGCATATTTTATTTGATATTGAGGATGATCAATACTAGAGACTAAATTAGGAGCTTTACGATAGATGTTTTTTACTTTTAGAATCTCTATTTTTCTGTGTCAGCTGCCATCAGGAGGCCTGGTCCTGAAAAGAAATGAAATGTAACTGGTAATAATTGGACTTGAAGTGGTTAAATACTTTAGGCTTTATGTGTGTGTGCTCAGAGGATCGTTAGGGGCCCAGAGGCAAGCCCACGTAAGTAAGCAGGGGCAGTGCCAACCCTGAACTTCATCCTGCAGTTAAGACATGAAAGACTCTCAGGTGTAAAATCACTGCTCCAACTTGTCAATTAAATTGGACTTGATTTGAAGGAAGAAATGTTGGTAGAGTTACCTCCTCGAGTGCATGGATGATATTATTTTGTATTGCGTTAGCCAGAGTCCACCGTCTTAATAAATAAATATGCCGAAAGTGAACAAGGCATGCCTGAATGGTCTGTGCTGTCACCAGGACTCCTGACATGGTGAGGGTTTGGTAATTCACGCTGTAGTTATCTCTCACTTATTCAGTCTCATCAAACAATGCCTATTTGTAAAACAGACTGGGCAGCAGATTTTCAGTATTATGTTAAAGGTTGTTGCTTTTTTTCTTTTTCAATTGCTCTGCCATCCCATCCACCTTACCCCTCCAAGGTCGACTCACATTGCTTTTTGCCTTTGTGAGCATTTAGTTTGCGCTGCTGCTGCTTAAATAGACAAGCCCTCCTCTTCAATGCCTTGAGTTTTAACTCTTTGGGGGACTGGGGTAGAGAATGCTGTCTGCCTTTTCTCAAGGAAATGGCAAAGCAAGGACAAGTTAAAAAGGGGAAATTTATGGTCATTTCTCATCCCTCAAAGAAACAAAAACAATAAACTTTAGGGTTGTATGAGAAATATCAGACATTCCATCCCTTTTACTCATTTGGCTAAATTTTTCCAAATGTTTCAAAAATCACACTTTGTTTTTGGTCCTTGTTTTCTACTATGGTGTGTATTCAGAAAAGAAACTTTAGATTGAAATTAATGAAATAATTGTTTTTCTGCTTGAGATTTCTATTAACCTATTACTAACAGGAAATAATGAAAGCTGTGCACAGCACCTCAAAGACACGGGTGCTGGATGAGCTACACTGGTAGAAACCGTGTGTGGGGTGTGTGTGTGTGTGTGTGTGTGTGTGTGTGTTTGTGTGTGCGTGGGCGTGTGTGTGTGATGGTAAAGAGGGAAAGTGGAGTGGTGAGGGAAAAGAGGAGAGTCTAAAAAATACAGAGTTTTAAAAAACGTGTTTTGGGGTCCACTGTAGTTTAGTGTTGTATGGACAGGCAGCATCTGGATCTTGTTACTTTCGAGCTAGCCAACGCCATCAACTTCTGGAACATTTTTAAAGAATTTAGATCCATTTGACGTCCTAAGCTGATATTGTAGTAATCAGATCAGGGAAGTAGGGAATAGAAGATCAGCTACCTTGGCTATCATGATAGTTCTTATTGATTATTATGTTGTAACATTTCGACAGTGCTATGAAGTTGTCGAATATTATTACGGTGGCTCTGAAATGACAGATAGTAACAACATTCCTGGAAGCTGAAGATGTGAAAACATGCCCTGTTTCAAAACTTGGGTGCAGAGGGAATGGGATGAAGGGTCAATATGCAATTATATTTTAAAATGTGGGGACTTTCTGACAGAGTTAATACTATACACTGAAGCACTCCCACACCCCGGTGTAACAGAATAGCTGGGTCATTTCCACATCACTTTTTGCCCTTTTACACTTATGTCTCAAAGTATAATTTAGAGTAATTTTAAAGAAAGTACATGCTGCTTGTATTTATTTGGTAAGCCTGGGTGGAATTCATAAAATCTACTGTTTGAGCCTTGCCTGGTAGCTATAATCCAATTTCAAGATCATAGCTATTTAAAATGATGCTGATATGTAAATAATATTTACATTTGATAAACATAGAATTCTATAGTAGAGAGAAATCATATTCTGGTGAGACAGTATCTTAAATTGCTCTCTAAATTCAGGTGATTCTCCCTCAATCCGCAAGAGCTATTTGCTGACATTAGTTTTGGGGGTAAAATCTTCATGGAGTTTTAAAGAATTGAAATGTTTATTATTGTTATCTTTCAGAAAATGCATAAAAGTTGAACTCTCATTCTACTTAAATATGTGTAGTGTTAGATACAGCTGCTATTTTCCCATGATAAAACAAAATGCAAATGGGATTTTTAAAATAAGTGCAAATGTTTTCCATTCTCTCAATGCATATTAAAGTTTTAGAGGAAGGCACTTCCTTGCCTTCTCTGCTCTTATTATGTCCCTTTATATTAAAACAAAATTCTCAACTTTGCTTCTTAAAAATAATAGAAATAAGATATTTATGCTCTATTCCTTTAAATAATTTTCCACATGTTTAAAATGTTTTATATTAGAAAAATGTACATGTAAGTTAAATAAGATGAAAATCCAGTGGTTGACTTGCAGCTATAATTTGTAGCAATGTTATAGTATGCTCCCTTTTTCACACCTTATATCTTAAAAGTTGTCACTTATTAATTTTCTTTTTGACCAGTTTCTCTCATATCAAAAGAAGCAATTTTAAGAAGGAACATTGCTTGTCCTTAAGGATTAATGAAGAAATCTTAGTGACATGTTATAATATTTAAATGAGAAACATGGCTGGGTTGAAAAAATGTTTGCAAAGCAAATTTGCTATTTGGAAGACCACTCAGAATAATCAACAAATTTTGGGGAAAGGGGACTCAAAAATAGTTCCTTAGCTTAATGACAAAATATAAAATGATGTTTGATTAGTTGTAACCTAACATTTTTCAAGTGTTTTGTTATAGCCCTTTCAAAAAAACCAACCTGTAGTTGTTGAATTATGAGATCCCGGATGAATTTCATTCTGAATTTGAAATACTTTGGGGGTTTTCTTGAAAAAAAAAAAACAAATTAGTTTAACTAGAAAAACTAAAAAGACTAAAACGTGGTGACAGCATGGTGAATTGATGTTTTGCAGTTGAGAAATAGATATTTCTCTCACATATAATATTTGGAAAACTTTAGTCATCTTCATAAAACTTAAAAAATCACCCAAGCATGCACAGCAAGTTTCTCCTTTCTTCCTTTTCCTCATCCTTACTGATCTACTGTGTTCCTACCAATCCAGTGCACAGTTTCCAATCACGTTGTTCTTATATCCGTTTGCTGCATTCCCTTCTTTGGCCATCTGGCTCCCCAGAAGGTTCTGAAGAAAGGGCTTCAAACTAGGGAACCCTAACGGGGTTTCTCTGGCTGGTGGTACTGAGATTGTGTTCAGCGCCTGGTGTGGAGAAGGGGTCAGGTGTAAGGAGTAATTCATCAACTACACACCGATTTCAGGCTGAATATTCAACCATCTGCAGCCTGGACTGCCGCCCGGCCCCGAAAGTCTAGCTGGAGCTCTGTTGATTGTGCCGTAGAAAGAGCAAACACTTGAGAACACAAGGCGTGAGTAGTAGGCAAAAGAAGAGAGAGTCCTGTGGGGCAAAGGATATTCTTAAAGATGTGAATGTGCAGATCCTTCAAAAGCAAAACAAAACAACCACTGAACACACTCCTTATACATGAAAATGTAGAAAATCTTGCATAGGGAGGGAATGAGTTTAGAATTTCCTTAGTACTTCCTGCCTCAGATTTGCATTGATAGTCAGAGTTGGTAACTTGCCAGTTGTTTTAAAACAGCCTTGAAAACTCCCAAGTTCTGTTTTCCTTTGAAAGCCTGAAACATACAAAACTGGTTTTCTAAAAATCTTCCAGGGATAGAATTTTTAGGTACAACTCCAAATATTTTCTTTCACTTCAGGGGGGTAATATGATAGCATGAAACTATGATAAATCTTGTCTCATTTTAGAATATATAGAAATGTAATTGCTTTTAAATAAGAGAAAAATAGAAACGAGAGACTACCCTCTCTTTTTAGTTTTTTTTCTTCTTCTTTACTAACCCAAATACTTATTTTCAGTGGGATTGGACACAGTTCCAAGGCATTTTTTGCAGTCTTTTCTATAATGTAGTCATACTTTTAACAACACTAAGTTTGGTGCCTACTTAAATGGAGTAGAAATGTTAAAAATTCACATTCTTTCTCCAGAATAAACGTAAACTTGGGGAAACACCATGTATATGTCTTTTAACAGAATCTTCCTAAAATGTTTTCCTTTCACTTTTTCTCAATTTGGAAAACATAACACAAAATTACTTCCATGAAGTAATAAAATCTATTTGAGGCCTGAGGGTAGGGGCGATTTGCAGAAAAAGGGATGTCAAAATGAAGAGAGGAGGCAAGTTCATTCCAGGTCTTTCTGGCTTCGGGAATTCTGGAAAGCTTCATTTTTGCACTAATATATGATTTTACACAATTCTTTTTGACATTATCAGTCTTTTTGGCACAGAGCGAGCTCGGTCACAATTATGCCTATGCCAGATTCTTAAAAAACCAGTCTTTTCCCTTAAAAGAAAACTTTTTTAATGTCAAACTTTTTATTCAGAGTAAATGGTTGATGTTTATTCAAAATTGGCTTGAGTACTACATTAAAATTGTTTTGTAACAGTCTCATAAGCCACAGCTGTATGTGATTAAATAGTGTAATATCAAAAGCATGTGAGAATAGACGTTTTTATGCTATAGCTGTTGCACAGCAAGAGTGCAGATGGAACTAAAGGGAAACCAAGAGCAAAAATGTATTCATGTGATGCAACACGTGTGTTGAGGATATGTGTTCCTATTTTTGCAATAGTGGGAAAATGTTGAACTATTTTGGATGTTCTTTAAAAATATGCTTTCTGAAAACAGAAACACGTATAATATGATTTTTTAAAATATGGACTGGATAATGCCATTTAATTAAGAAACTCATAGGTACGGAGTGAGTTCGAAACCAATGCAAATGGAAGGACCTAAATTACTCTCATAGAGCACACATTCAAAAAGCAAAAGTGAATTTCTCATTTCTTCATTGAAATTATAAATATTTTTCTTCTTTGTTTTTGGCTACTTTAATCTATGGAACTATTGTGAGAAAACCTTCAGGCCATTTATCCCTAAAGAAAAGAGTGGAAGATAATAAGGATCAGTAACTCAACAGATGGCAAAGTAAACAGCAGTATATTTCTTTTTAAAGATGTTTGGAAATATGATATTCAGTTTTATATAAATATTGCTCTTTTCTTGCCAGTGTTAAAAATCACAAAGTTACACAAGGATGTACAACTTTTGCTTCCATTTTTTTTTTGAAGCAGGGATGTTACAGTAAAGAAGTTTCTGTTTTTTATGGGATGCTTTAACTATGGTATTTTTGAAATGATATTTGTTCATGAAAACTGTAATCTTTAGCTTTCTAGAGATAATAAATTTATAGGATTAAAATACTAATAAGTAAGTCCTATAGATTTATTATAATAAATAAAATAAATACTAATAAATTTATAGAATTTGTTAATAAGTAATTGTTTTCAGAGCCTTAAAATTGCCTGTAGAGTTGGCTATTGGTTTTCAGATTTTAGATTTTAGACACTAAAAAGTAGTTTTAAAAAGAAAAAAAAAAAGAAGGGTGGACAGAGGTGAGGTGAATTTGGTTTGGTTTCGTTTCTAATTTTTCTTTCTTTTAACTTGATTCTGGCAGAGAATTTGTTCATGTTTAAAATTTTTTGTTTTTTCCATATAGGTTTATTTATCAGGAACTATATACCATGCGGAATCAGATATATGAACCAAGTTTTGGTGATTCAAAACTTCAGTCTCTAATAGATATCAAATTTTAAAGGCATGGATAATAAAATACAAGATATGGATTCTGATTTTTTGGTGGGAGGGATTCTCTGATTTATATGTCAATACATTGGTTTCTAGGTCAAGTTCATTCACTAAGATCCATTCCAGGTTTCATATTTGTGACTCTCACATTGAGATAGCTGAGCCTGCTTTGGTATATTAGTGGTATTGGGAGGTGACCTCTATCTTGTGCCATTCATGACTTTTCCTTTGGTTCCCTAATGCTTTCTACAGAGCAGATCAAATGCTGCTTTGCTGGCTGTCGGGTAATTTGACAAATTTAACTGTCTGCATCCTTCACTGCATCTAAATCCAGTGCACCAAGAGAAACACATCCATCACTTGGGAGTGGGTGGAGAGCAGTTCTCACGGGTAGGACAAAATGACAGGCATCATTTAATCATTATCATTGCCAGCTTTGTTATGGTGGTTAAAGATTTTTTCTTTTGAGTACGTAAAATGAGGGATTATCCAAAGACTTAATAGTGATTGTGTGATGCTTCACTATTCTTCATTTAATTGCTTTCTAAAAGTGATGAAAGAGCTAAATGGTTATACATATGCTTGGCTAAACGAGTTGCGGTAACAAAGGAAACAGGATTGCCACATTAGAATACTGACAACCTTAATTTCAGGAATGAAAATAGGACTCAATGGAAATACAGAAACAACAATTGATAGATGAAATATTATTTTGACTTGATGCAAACCCTACAAATTTCCAAAACCTACAAAGCTCTAAATGTCAGAATAGTGGCCTTGAACACATGGAAACAAAATCCTGTAGTTACTCTAGTATATGGTATTGTAAGCAGGCAGTAATAATAACTTCTCAAAGACATACATAAAAACATTATCTTTCCTTCTTTTTCTTACTCACTACCTTATTGTTTCCAAAAAAAGCCCCTGTTAATCTAATTGATGAAAGTAAATGACATATAATATCCCATTTTAAATGATTTATTATTTAAGCTTTAAAAATCACACATTGTTTTTATATAACTTAATACATAAATTGCTCTTATGCTCATGGCAATAACGTGTGTATTTGGAGTGTAAGACAAGGACATAATCCATTGGGAAAATTTGTTTCTACCCATACTAATCTGTGTGTTCATTTATTCATTTGTGAAATAGGTACAATGACCCCAGCTTCAACAATACATTGCAGTGGCCTCTGCTATGGGAGGTATAAATTTGCTGAGCTGTTCAGAGAAGAGCAGTCCATAAATAAGCAGCAATGTTATCATTTCTGAAGCCTCACTGCATATTTTCATTTACTTTATTACAGTCCCAGCTTTGAGGGGGGAAGTCTGTCAGTTTAAAACAGAGTTTAGGAGCTCCCCAAATGTGTAAAAAGCCATTTCTATTTGCTGGAGCATAACTCTTTACCATAAAACCATTAAAAATCACATGTAGAAACATTTAATGATGGGGAAATGTTTAAAACACATCAAATGGTTAAAACAGGTAATTATGCTCCCAATATTATAAAAACATAAAGAATACAAATACATACATATAAAAAGGCTTAAAGGAAATACATTAAATTCTCAAAGGGAAAAAAAAAGAAAGTAAATAGAATGCTGAATTTTGTTTTATGAACGATAAATGCAAAAAGTAGACTAGACTACGTACTCAGTCAAGGTAACCCTGACAGCACCTTTTCCTGTTGTGTGTAGAGTAAGAGATAACAGGAGAAAAATAAGTCTAACGATGTATTAAATATTGACAGTAATCGTTTTAGGAGCTGATTTTTAAATTTGTCTTAGAATTACCTTTCCTATTATTATATTGTGGGGTTAAGAAATTGGTATATATTACGTTCAATATGCTAGATACAGATGATCTTTTTGTTATACCATTCTTAGCTGATAATTTTCAAGCTGCATATAGATTATGGATAGAATTTAAAGAGGAGTTTTGAGACATCTTATTGTTTTTTCATCTTGTATAATGCTATTTAACTTAGTCATATTTGCTGATTGATGACATTTAAGGAAAAAGAAAATGGAAAACAAAATGCTAACTATCTGGTCTTCTGGAACTGGTTAATACATATTAAAATTTTTTCTTATGTGTGTGAGCCACATTTGAACCTATTGTTGACATCTGGAAATTCTCATGTTGCTCCTTTTTAAACGTATCAATCACATAAATTGGATGGTGGTGCCTGAAATATAACTTAAATCTAAATAACTTAGAATTCAAGCACACATATTTTTTAAATACCAAATAGTTTTGAGTAGATGAAGTATTTGAAGAAGTATATAAGAAATTTAGGATAATTTTGATGACAGCATTTGCAGATAATTCATTTCATCTCCATGGTTATTTAAAATTTCAGAGACTTTTTTGGGATCCCCAACAAATAAACATATGATATGCTTATGATGTTTAATTCTTATTGAAAGATGAGAAAACCACATCTTATTTTCTTTGGCTTGGTGCTAGTCCCTTGGAGGGTTGTGGCAAGCCCTAGATTAGCCTTGGTCTCAGCTTTTGGCCCCTATAATGGCCTCTCATCCATTGTCACGCACACCAATTCAGACTATACCTCTAGAACTAAGAAGATCACATTTTTAATCTAAGGTAGGCAGGGAATCCTGAAAAGAATAAAATTCTGATTTTTTTTCTCAATTTATTCCAAAAAATTAACCACTGCCTTTAAACATCATTATTCACTTGTTTAGGACAATTTGTCTTCATGTTAACAATGGCTTCATTTTCTGATTTGTTCTTACTGTGTTTTACTTAGTTTATAATCTGGAAAAACACAAGAAAAAGCCAGCAGAGATAGATTGATGAATGTGGAAGAACTTCTCTTCAAGTTTTGTGACTTCTTTAACAATGGGAGAAGTGCAGGGTCATTTTAAAACCTACGTATTTTTTAGGCACTTTTTAAGGCCTCCATTCCACATCCAAATAAACATATTAAAATATGCTAACATTTCACATTAAATTTACTTTTTTTTGCAATAAAATATTGAAAGAACTATTGCAATTTTGCTCTTGAAATTCTCTGAAATGAAATTCATTTAATTTAGGTGTGTCTATGAATTTGGGGCCATCATCTTGCATTTGTGAGTGTTTTTGCAAAATAAAAAAAAATCTAATCTATAAATCTTTTTGAGGTACAAAGAGATTATCAGAAGACTAAATGGAACACTGAATAAAGAGTGTTATGTTTTGTTGATATGCGAATAAACGTTAATTAATTTTGATTTTGCTGTTTTTAGAGTTTAGAGGCAATACATTTTTCACCAGTGTTTTTGTAGGTCCTTAAAATGGCCTTTTGGTATTTAAGATATCTTCGTATTTTAGTAATCCCAAATTTCCGGGGAGGGACATGTGTTAGAACAGTACAGTGTATTGGAAAATGTCATTAACATTCTTTGGCTAAAATATCTCAAAAGCAGACACATTGGATTGACCTTTGGCAGTGAGAGCAACTGGGAGTTCCAGGTCTGGGTGCCAGGTTCACAGAATTTTTCATTGCGTAGTTGGTGAAATTGTTTACTAGAGACACAGCTTGAATGCAACAGGTGTTTCCCTGGGCCCCCAGCTTAGGGGCACAGGCAGAAGGCAAATCAATGACATGATACTTAGTCTGTAGCATAATCTTTCTAAATTCTTCTGTCTCAAAATAGTGTCATGGATTTTTTATATGTATTAAAACCGCCACCTCCTCCTGTGCCCCAGTTCCCATGGTTATTCACCCAGTATAACTTCTCTTGGCATCCAGAAGTCTTTCTACGCCCTAGAGAATATATGTGCCTCTTAAGAAACACATGTCTCTACAGGTATGCACACTCCAACCAGACCCACCATCGCACTCACGAGCGATTGGACACCCTGAAGATAGTGCTTTCCCAGGCCTAAGCCAAGAGTGATGGCTTCCTTCATTTTCATTCTTATCCCAGTATTACAAGAAAATCAGGACCCCAAGTGCAGAGATGGCCATCCTCTCCCATCTGGTTCAGGAAGAATATTTTTCTCTCTCTAGCTTCATATATATCCTCATACCTGAAAATACACTCCTGCCCCCTATCCTGGAGGAAGAAGTCTCTCATAATCACCCCATGTTTTGGTTCTTTACCTAATTGCTCAATTTTTCTTCCCAGCCCTCTAGTCAGGTCTCACTGAATTTCATCAGCAAATTCAATGAATCAACTTTAATTATCTCTCATGTACATAAAACACACACACACACACACACACACACACACACACACTCCTGAAAACTTTAAGAATTATTTTAATGGTTCTGATTTTCTCTGAGATTAAATGACCGCAGAGAAATATAGAGGAGCAAAGTAGGCTTAGACACATACCTCTTCTTTCTACTTGTAATAAATTTTTTTTTTGCTACTACTTGGTAGCACAAAGGGGTGAGTCTCACCAAAATAGAGGTGACTAATATTTTTCACTTTCTTTCAAAAGAGTAGTGTCCTCCCATTATCTGAGACACATTGACAGTATATTATGCAAGTTAAATATCTACTTTCTTTTTTCCTGTTATTCTTGATAGCATCTTTTAGAAATCTTGTTGATTAATTGATTCTAATTTTTCCCAAATAATTTTATAATAGTTGTTTAAACTGTGGAGAGTCTAATGATCCTCAAAGCTTTTAGTGATGAGGCTGTCAATAACAGGCTAGAAAAAAAATGAAAGGATGACAGTTATACAACTTTAATTTAACCAGTGATTTATGAGAAACATCAAGAAATATAAAACAAAGAGAAGAAGAAATGGAAAATGAACTATTAAGAAAGGCTAAGGGTATCAGGTAGTAATGCACTTTTTAATATTTCTGAAATTTGATAACTTGTTTTCCTTTCCAAAAGCAAAGTATAAGAGCTATTTGGCAAGCAAAAAGATAGTTTACAAATAGAAGAATTGTCTTTGGGAAAAACTTTAATATGAATATACAACTTGATGTGAAGGAGTCATGTAGTGAAGACTTTTGGTGTCTTCTGAAGACAGTTAATACTTATGTGGATGATTAGTGCTTTGTTTTGGTTTTTCACATGTTGCAGCACACAGTGATACCCAGTATTTGCTTTTGTTATTTTGACTTACCCATCACTAGTTCTCAAGGAGGACCTGAATAAAAGCCTTATTGATGCTTTTGATTGGAGACAACATTAGTTTGAAACCAGCAAAGCTGTATTGGCACGAGAACCACACAATGCAAATTGCTAATTAAACAACAGTGATGTTTGAGAGCCACTAATGTGCCTGGGGACTCAAAGAGCAGGTCAATTGAGGATGTGTGTGCAGTTGTACTTATTTGCTCTGGACTCTTAGCACAAGCACGTGTTAGAGGGGTGGAGCCTGATGAAAGAGTATCTGGATTTCAGCATGGTCCAAAAGACTAGCTATTACTGCTGTTATTAGTCATGGTCTCTCTTTTCTTCCAAGTGCATTATACACATCTTCCATCCTTATTCCATTTAGGATGGCTGTCTGATGTTGCTCATACACCGTGTCTTCTACATCTCCCTGCCTTGTCCTTCCTCGGGCTAATTATTTGATTTCTGTGTAATAGCTTCTTCTTCCCTCACCCTTTCCTGCTCATTCCCTCTTCTCCTGTTCTCAAGTTTCCTGCTATGGCTTTGCCTTCTTTGCCTCTCTCCTCTATGATCTTTAACTTCTGCTTCCTTCTTTTTGTTCTCTAAGATATCAGTCCTTTCCTGTCTTTTTATTTTTAATTATTCTTTTTGAGTTTTTTTCCCCATTTCTGTTCAAGGTTCAGTGAGTTTGGATTTTGACTTTTTCCCTTATTTGCTTAGCTGTAAATTTATTTTCAGCTTTTAAAACTTACCTATACTCTTTAGAATCATATTTGCTTGAGAGTTAGTCTATGAACAATCTGAGGACTAGGTCTACAGTGTTGGTCTTTGAGTGCCCTCCAGTATCGAGGGTAGTACCTGATGCAGAATGAGGTCATAAGAAAATGTTTTCAGAATGAATTAATCTATCTTGTCTGTGTGTCTTGTGTAGTACTCCATTAAAAAAAAAGACAATGCTTTTTTAAACCAGAGTTGCTTAATGTCATCTTCACCTCTGTGATTCTTTATGTCAAAAGGAATTCTGTGTAGCAGAAATAAATCTTAGGAAAGTATCTCTCTTTACGTGTCCAGATTGATGCAACCTCTTGGCACCTTTACTTTTCCTCCTGAAACATGTGGGTCACTTGGCTAGGAACCCTAGGGCTGGTGGCTAGAGTTGGGTTACATTCCTAGCTGATGGGACACACCATGAAGCAGGAGGTGAGTTAAGTTAGAAACTGTAATAGGGAAAAAAAGAAAGAAAAGAAACTGCCATAGTGCTACATTCCAGGATGCTGGCAAGAGAGTCAAGACACGTGCAGACTCAGTCAGGGGCAGAGTGGATTTCAAAGACAGACTAAGTAGCCAGGATTTGGAACTGGGGGTTGAGAGTAAGCGAGTAGGCCAGGACTAAATGGTAGTAGTGGTGGTTTGGAGAGGCAATTCCTGAGCAATTGCCAAGAATATCAGCCTTTATATGTGGCTTCCTTTCATGGATTGGCAGAAAGTTAGACATATCAGGATAGAACTTAGCTTAAAGAGCTAGAAGATGAGCTGAATCTTAGGCTCATCTTTTTGTCAATTTTCTTACTCAAATTGAGTAAAATAGTCGTTTATTAACCATGCATGCCATGTGCCTATCCACAATACCCAGATGGTTTTCTTAACTCGGAGTTTTGAAAAGACTTCAAGGATCAGGTGAAAATGACAAATTTCCCATTGTGGAAGGAAAACCCTGCAGTTTCCCTATGCAGTTAACTAAGGAGGTATAAACACATGTCTAAACTAATGCAAGATGATTACATGATGGAATTCTGATATAAACCTCAAAGCCTTCCTCACTAAGGAATATATGAAAACAGTAACCCAGTTGTGGCTAAGAGAACAAACTGTGATTTTGGTTTGGACTTCTCTTGATTTTTCCAAGTTGTGCTGAATTGAATCTCTTATGTTTGTTTTGTGATTTTTTTTCTCTATCATATTTTTCATTGCATGAGGTCCTTCTTCCATTTGCAGAAAATACAGTGTTTATAATTCCTCAAAATATAGTAAATTTTTCTATTGCAAAGTAATGCATACTTCATGTATCTAGGGAAACAATTCAAAGAATATAATGAAAATGTTAATAATCTCCCTCAACACACGATACAGGTCATCAAGAACTCTCTGAAATATCCAATATTAATAGCTAGGTATGTGTCCTCCTACAGCATTCTCTATGCTCTTGCAAATATGAAATCAGACCTATAATGTAAAAGATCAAACTCAATGGGTTAACTGCCTTTTTCAGTGATAAAAATACTTTATACAGTCTCCAGGTCATCAGATCTTTCTGTTTCTTATTGTCAGGGTAATTGTTCCTAGTGTGTTTATGCAAGTGTTGCCCATTGGTGGGCATGTATTTTATTGCCACTGTTTTGCCACTGTGAATAATGCTACGATGCCTATTCAAGGAACTCATCATTTAAATACTGAAAATTGAATCTATCATCTTCTAATCAGGTTTACTTCTTTTACAACACTGAAAATTGCCTTGATGGGCTCCTTATTACACAAGAATGGATATCTCTTCTTCAATTCCTAACCTGAAGATTCTGTGCCCCGCATGATTGTCCTGCCCCTTTGTGTTTTGGTGAAAGGGTTATATTTTGCTCCTTTTGGTGAGAAGATGAACTTCCTAATTGAAGTTCAAACTGAAAGGGAATGCTCATATTTGACAGACTCAGGAATGTCTCATTTCCTTTGTGCTGCCATCATGGATCCCGACAGGTGCTTGGGGTCCGTAATTCTATTAGTCCATCATTTCTCATCCATTTCTGTGGGATGCCCCTGTATTCCAGGTCAATTTCCTTTGTCTGCCAACTCACATACAAAGTTGAAAGGACAGCAGACAAGGGCCAACTTTAAGCAGCCCAAATCTTCCTAATAGTTTTGGAAGTCCCCTAAAAGGCTTTTGTACTACGGCAAATATTTTTTTCCAAAGAGTTTGGGAATCAGAATTTTTCCTTTTACATTACTGTCTTGGGATAGACACAATTGCATTTTTTTTGGTAACCCTCATCTGTTGGAACTTGTTTGCTGCTACTGGACCAATGTCAAGTAATATTATCATGTATCAATTGACTCTGGTCAATTGTATCAAAGTGACTTTGGTAAATCCAATGAACCTAAGCTAAATCTGACTTTATTTTTTTCCCCTATATTTTTCCTATTTCTCACTTCTAATTCTAATTTTAATTAAGATCAGAACATGACAATAAAAATTATAATATAAAAGTTTACCTACTGAAGATGCTATGCTGGGAGGATGTAGAAATATTTACTACATAATGTCTGTCTAGAAGACAGTAGGTCATAAAGCCTCAACAGTTTGCTTTTGCTATGAGAAAAGTTAAAGAAAATGTATTTCCAATAAAATTTTACTCTCTTTATATATTCACATTTTACAGAATTAATCACACCTTTCAAAAGGTGATGGTCAAGTCTCACACACTTTGGAAATTCAGGGAGTCTTTCCTTACCAAGGACCTGCAAAGATAGCCTTTTTGTCTTTTACTTTGATTTGTGTGAGATGGGGGTAGGCAACTTGGTTCAACACAAAAGCCAAATTTGCATTTTCTCTTTTTATAAATGGCAGACTGACTATTTTTTTACCCATGCTTAAAAATTATTAGTATATACTTAAAGTATACTTAAAGTACAAGTGGAAACATTTTAACAAAGTCTGGGAAAGGAATTTAGTAATCAGAAGTAAAAACAGTAGTTTGGTTGAGTGAGATGACTCTGTTTGTGCAAGATAGAGCAAACGTTCTGAGACGCCCGGTTTTTGATTCTACAATTTGCTTTAATACATTTCCCCAGGGTTTCCTTACTTTAATATTTCAGTTTCTTGTCATTTCTTCCCATTACAAGAATATTTAGTTATTTGATAAGAATGTCTTGGGGATCAATATTAGACTAAGTAATGTGTTTCAATGTTCTGCAAAAATGCCAATCTATTAACATATTATGAAAGTGATAAAATATAAATAAGAACCATTAACTCAAAGAGATTGTTGTTAGTGGTAATGGTAAGGAGAGGGTGATTGAAAAGCTTGAAATTGACTTGATACATGAATATAATGAAGTGTGGATCCTTATGATCTCTCAGATCAATGCTATCCATTGAAACATATTTTTGCACTTCCATTATGTTCTCCAGCATCCATCTCTGCAATCAGTTGGACTGAAATCAGATAGAAATTTGCCTTTGATATTTCTCATACTTCTTACGTGAATTTTTTTATTGTCTTGTTTTGAAAAGCTGTTCAAGTCTGTCTCAGCACTGTATAGAAAACTCACCCTGTAGTCTGAGATGAATATATTGGAAAATTGTCTGGTTTTTACATTGCTGTATTTCATAATACTTGCACTTTCCTTATTTAAGTTTCCAGGATTCCTTTTGTACCCTAGAGTAAATAAATTAGAGGGGAGAAAAAGTGTCATTTTCTTGCAGGCAGCTTATAGAGTGTCAGCTCTTGCTTCCCCAGAGTGAAACCTCATGTTTAAAAATGCTGTGAGTGAGGCCAGCCCTAGCCCTGGGTGTGGTATTTGGTTTTAACTAGATAGTTCTCCAGACTATTCATTGGGAAATGAGGGAATTGAATTTTATTTTAGTTTCTCCAGCTTACCATTGAGCTTTCAAGTATCCCTCAAACTTGTTCACGTTTAGCATTGCTAAACGTATATTTTACCCTTTTGTTAATATTCCTCCAATTACCACAGCTGCCCTCATCAAGCTCTTCATGCTCAAAACTCAAGGGCCATCTCAAAGGTCTTCAGGCTGTGTGATCCCTAACCCCTGCCCTGGCATGTGGTGGGTACTTAATAAGTATCAATTGACTAGATGATTGGTCTACGTGGAAGTTGCTGTTCCATATCTTGACCTCTAATAACACTGATAGATACTTTGGGGGCACTTAACATTTCTCCTTCCCGTTGGTATATCCTATTAGCTCCCAGGCAGTGAATCCTTCTTTGCTCCGTCTTTCTATTGCCCTCAGATCTTACAGCATTGGCTTCGGCATAGTCAGTGCTAGTCAATAGCTACTGAATAAAGAATGGATGGTCTCATTCCCTAGACATCCTTTAATTGATTTCATAATCTTCAGGAAACTTTAATAAAACCTACTTCATACTTATCCATGCTTCTCTTATAGTTTGCTTTATTCCTTTTTAATAATTCAAAATAATATTTTACGTTCAACTCCAAAGATACTCATATAAAAGCTAGGAAAAAAATATTAAAGTAAAATTCTCCTCAAGGTGTTTGGCACTTCTCTGTAAAATATTTACTGTCTTCTTGCTTACTTAACTTGTGTGTTTACTCACAAGTCGACATTGACTTAATAAAAAAAGGTGTCTCAGTACATCTACCTTCTGCCACCCTTTTGCATCTGTATGATGATATTTTGTAAAAAAAAAAAAAAAGAGAGAAATAAAATTTTTCAGTGTTTGTACAATGTTGAATTATAATTTCTTGCAGTCCAGTACTGTGCTCACTCATTGTATTTCCTATATTTATTAAGAAGGGGTTTGGTACTTGGAATATTAGAACGTGAAATAAAGGGAATCCATGTTTCTGGAGCTCTCCCTTAGGTCAGTACTGCGTGGGGTGGTTTGAACAAGACAGAGGAGATTATGACATGATTCTTGCACCTCAGAAGTTGTTAATTTATTTGAAAAAACAGAGATGACTCATGGAACAAAAGAGAGTAATTAATGCTAGGTCATATAACTTTGACTTAAATTGAGGAGAAATGGCAAGGACTGTTTGACAAAGTAGACGCTTGAAGGGAGAAGACAGTTTTGGGTCGGGCTTGAGGTGGGCAAAAGATTTGGATATTTGGCATATTGGTTAAATCAGAGAAAGAAGGGAGGGTATTTTTGCTGGAACAAGAGTACAAACATAACACAGATATGAGATTAGAATTGGGAGGGAGACAGGATAGTGAGAAAAGAGACTTAGCTGGAATAAAGGATTAGTTAGAGAGGCTCTACGTTTGATAGGCAGAGCGCAGAAACTACTGAAAAGCTTTAAGAGGTCAGAAAAAAGTGAATACTTTTTTAATCTTTGTGCAGGGAGTGGTTTTATAAGTTTCATTCAAAAGACATGAGCATAAATACAAATGATAGGTTTTAAATTATTTATTATTTTAATGAAATTCCTACGTTTTGACTAAAGAAATATGATTGTTCCTCCATATTTGTGGGCTCCACCAACCATGGATTCCACCACCTGCAGGTTACACCAACCATAGGTTCCACTGACTGCAGTGGAAAATATTTGAAAACATAAAATAAAAAATAATGACACAACAATAAAAGTAATTCAAATAAAAAATATATCATAGCAACTATTTACCTCACATTTACATTGTATTAGGTATTATAAGTAATCTAGAGATGATTTAAAGGATATGAGATGATGTGTGTGGGTTATATGTTAATACTATGCCATTTTATAATGTATAAGGGACTTGAATATCCTCAGATTTTGGTACCTGAGAGGGAGTCCTGGAACCAATCCTCCATGGATACTGAGGGACAACTATATTTATAAATCTTCATATAGCAAAATCCTACCATAATGAAAAATAAAAAGCAAACAAAATACTCTTGTAAAAAAGGCTTGCAGCATATATGACAAAGGTTTAATACCCTCGTTACAAAATTTGCTTCTACAACTCAATAGGAAAAAAGGGAGGAAAAACTCCAATAATAAAAGGGACAAGAATTTATCAGTGAAACAATAGAAATAGCTGCCAAACCCTCAAAAGTATAAGTCACTAAGAATCAAAGAAAGGGTAACTAAAAAAAGAGTGAGCTATTATTTTCACCTACAAGGATTTATAGATTTAAACATTTCTTAACCACCAGGGTTGACTGAGATATAGGAAGACAGCCACTCCTACTCATTATGCATCCTCAGGGGAATATTGCTGAATAAGTGGATTTAGAATTTTAATTTGAAAGAATGTATCAAAGGCTTTAAATATATACATGCTCCGTCATACACCAAGACCAGTTCTAGAAATGTTTGCAAAGGGGTTAAAGTATGTATGCACAAAGATGCTTATTGCAGCACTCTTTTTAACAGAGCAGATTATAAGCAATCTAAATGTCCATCAATAGGGAACAGATTAAATAAACGATGGTATGTTTACAAAGAACGACTATACAGCCATGAAATCAACGAATATGGATATAATGACTGGGGAAAATACCCTATTGTTAGATTTTAAAAAGTTATAAGACAGTTTTATAATATGATTCCAAACCTGTCTTTAAAATCTCTGTTGTGTGTGTGTACGTGTGTATGTTTATGCTTGTATCTGTATTTGTTCCTATAAAAATATAGGAAAGGTTTTGTCTGCGTTTTTGGAGTTATATGCATTTTCAAAATGCTTTTGAATATGAATTAATGGTCGTTGCAAATAATTAACTTTGGAAATTAAGTTGTTTCTAAAATAAATAAATTAAGAGGAAGCCAAGTAAGGAAGTAAGGATCTTGATGCAGTTAGTGGAAGGGAGCCATTGCAAGTTGTTTAGTTGAAAGAGAAGTAACATACATAGAAAATGCTTTGATTGATTTCTAGTGTTTTACAAGATATAATGTAGCAGAAATGTAACATTTAGGAAATCAAGCCAAACCTGAGGAAATATAGATAGGAAAGCACAGAATATATGAGAATGGACAAAGGCCAATGTTTGGTAGATGACAGTAAGGCTGGAGAAATGGAGCCTGTGACCATTCTGAAAATAAAGACGATGGTCCTGTTTTAAACATGTGAACTTGGAGATAACAATGGGACACCCAGATGAAGATGTGCTCTAGCCTAGTAGAAAAAGAAAACTCAAGCACGCTCTGAATCCAGTGCCTCCCAAAAGAGATTTTGGTATGATCTCCATTGAGGTGACATTTGAAGTGATAAGTATGAATGAGATTACGAAAAGTGACCATGAAGTGACAATTGTAGAGAGGGGTAACTTATCTGAAAACTGTAACAAGAGAGCTTTCCTCTCCTCCATTCTATCTGTGCTATGCTTTTCTTTATGATCATTGAAGATTATTTCCAGCATGACAAGACTGATGTTAAGAAAAGAGTAAGCAGCAAGAGTATTTGAATGATAAACCTCAGAAAGTTTGCAGAACTTTGTCTAGCAGAAACTTAACCCATCTTAAAGTCTGAACCGTTCTTTTCTAGGTTTTAATTTTACCCTTACGTGCAGTTGTCCCGACATTCACTCCCTATTTTGTTCTAATAATATTTTTGAGTGGATCTACCCAGTTTTGAAAAGTTTTCTTCAGAAAGAAGGAGAGAGTTGGGTATATTTCATTTGTTTACTTGTTCGAATGACTTTTTTGTTTGTTTTTCTTGAATAACGTATTGACTGTCTTATGTGGGATTTCTTTCTCAAGTTGTATTTTAGGGCATTTGTTCTCAAACTTTAGCATGCATAACAATCCCCTGGAGGACTAGTTAAAACATTGGCTCATGTTGCTTTCTTACAGAAATTCTGACTTAATAGGTTTGGGATGGGGCCTGAGAACTATTTCTCATGATCTCCTGAGAGATGCTGACGCTGCTCATCTGCTAACCACAGGTGGAAGAGGAATTCCATGTTCAAGGAAACATGACTGTGAAGCCCGTTTTCATTTTCACTTAGCCCTTTTATACAAAGGCATATTCAACTTCATCACCAAGTATAATGTTGAAAATTATTGATGGTGATACTTTCTGATTGCTATTATACACAATATAGCCATTTATCCAGATCTTAATTTGTCTGTAATTTAAATAATTAATTTTTTTAATGGCTTGCTCTTCCTGGCTCTGACTTTGGTGCCTTCAGACTTTCATTGTATAATTGGAAAGAAACTTAATGGGGAGCACAGTTAGTTGTCCCCAGGATCTTGGCAAAAAAAAAAAAGTTTGTGTTCTGAGAGTTAAAATGAACTGATTTTATCTGTATATGCTGAAAAATAATATTTATCCAGGTGTATATAAATATCTAGTTTAATTAGTGATTTTTAAATATACTACAGGAAGAACTGACAGTTGGGTAGATATGTGCTGTCCCGGCCAAGAAAGAGTAAATTTGAATCCCAAAGTCCAAACATTCTTATCAGTAGAGAGAAGTTCTCTGTTACATGGCTGGGGTGCTTCATTAGGCTGCAACCTGGTCTGGGGATAAATCTTCTTGTTTGTCCTTCTCTTGTCTTTTCATTGCATTTTATCAGCAAACTTCTTACGTTTTTACTTCTATGAAATGTGAATATGCTGATTATGAAGGGATGTTTTCTGTTGTATATTGATAAATTAGCCTTCTGGTTTATACATTATTCTCATGTGAATTCATTTAGGATGATTCTGTCTCCAGGATTCCAGTGATCTCAGTGTGTGCTGAAAAGTCTAGTTCCTAAATCTGCAGGGATGGGAGAACAACCACGGACCACCATAAATTCACAAGACCACCAAATGGTGGGTCCTCTGAACAGCCAACAGCCATGCCTCAATGGAAACTCGTTTGCTTTTCTGAGCACTTTACCTGCTGTTTATTTGTTCATTCACTAGGAAGTGGAGCTATAGAATTTTATAAAAGTGAAAGGAACTTTAAAATCATCAGGGCCAGCCCTTTCATTTTGAAGTTGAGGCCACAGCCTTCTATTGGAGTCTGACTATCTCATGAACCTGACAATTGAAATGATTCAAAAGGCTGGGTTCACTGTTCAGAAATATTTCACAATTTGTGGGGTGTGTCTTAGACTGAAGCGTGATGCTTGACATTGGGTTCAGATGTTAGAGTGAGAATCCATCAAACCTTAACCCTGAGGCCCCTTCCTTAACTTTAATTTAAAAATCACATATCTGCATTATAAAATCTGTCTATTTTGCTTACCTTTACAAGTAAATTTTCCTTTCATTGAATTTCCCTTTTTAACCTTTGTAGCACAGGATGACACTTGATAAAAACCGCAAAGAATAAGTGCTATTGAGATGAATACATTATTAAGAACATATCAGAGGGAAAGATACACCTCAGAGCACCAAATAAGGCTGAATGGATTGTAGACTTACTGCATTAATAGACACTAAACATACATCTAAATATTCATTAGTTAGTAAAGGAGAATAGAGAAACTTTTTTTCTTTTCATACACAACTCAATATTTGCTTGCTTTTATGTATAGAGTGTTATAATGGCAGGAAAGTGATCATAAAATTTTGATCCTAGTCATTTACTATCATTTTGAGGTTTCAATTTTTTTCTTCTCTAAAAGGTTTGTTTCCAAGGATTAGGGATAATGTATGTAATTTGCCCCATAGATGGTATTTGCTACATACTTGAATAATGGTAGTTATACAGTATGTTCTAAGTTAAACTGATATTTAGAATGGGTGGTAAGACTGAGCAAAGACTGATGTAGAAGCACTGAGAAAATATATCTGGACTCACCGCTTTTTAGCCCTGCCTCAGCCTTCTTGGGCTTTTCACATTTGGATTCACTTATATCACAATCCTGCTAACAAAGGCCTGCTCTGATCTTGACTGACTTGAGGAGGGCCATTACAGCTCTAATTTTACCACGTAGAAGATTCCAGAAATAAACTAGCCACCCAAGTATGGGAATGTGTTAATCTGATCACAAGTACTAGCAATGCTCTGGCATCGCTCCACGAGACCATCTCGAGGTAACCGTGTTGCCCTTGAGTTTTCACAGAACTGCAGTTCTCCGTTAGTCCCTACTCACCCATTATTCCACCCAATATGACAATTCATCTTGTGCTCTGTGCTTGTTTCATGGTGGACTCTGAGGCCCCAGCATTTTGCATACCCATCCCCTTCCTCCTAAGTGAAATTTAGTCTCTTGCTGAACCTTCCCTTCATCCCCAAATTTCCATATATGGCTCTTCGCCAGCTTGACCATCTTTTCTTGGCTTTTCCACCATCCTAATATACATCCTCAGTGTCTGCTTTTTGAAACATCATCTGAGTTTGAGCTTTAGAAACCACCCTTACCACCACCAGCCTGGTCCCTGATCAGCTCTGTGACCTCGTCTCCTACCACTCTTCCCCTCATCCTTTCCTATTCCAGCCACACTGGCCTTCTGCCTGTTGCTCCAACATGTCCAGGCCTTTCTACCTTTCCAGCCCCAGGACCTTGGCAAGAACTTCCTTGATTCCGCCCATCCTCAGCCAGTTTTAACATAAATGAATTCTTCCTGTTTTTCAGATCTCATCTTAAATGCCTTTGCTGACCACCTAGTTTAAAAAAAGCTCCCAATCAATCTCCATTGTTTCACCATATTTTAATTCCTTGCAATGCACACAGTTCTTATTGTCACTGGATAATTTTCTTGTGTATTTTCTTATTTGTTTACTATCTGCTTTGCCTATTAAAATGTAAGCTGTATGGGAACAGGTATCTGGTTTTTTGCTGTATCCCCAGAGTCCAGAACAATGGATGCCAACTAGTAGGTGCTCAATAAATATTTGTTGAGGGAGTGACCAGCTGCCCCTCAGATTTATGTCTGTATCTGGATCCATTCTCTCAGTTCTTGTGCCAGATTGTATGCCAAGCTAGTGATTCTTTTCTCTCTGATAACAAAAATAAATCTGCTCACCTCAGATATATTGTGCAGCTTCACTTGCCCACCTGTAGCCAGGGAGACATTGATCATTGGAGGCTATGCCCACCACAGCCTTGGGCTTCTCATAGTGTTCCAGGAGGCATTACAAGTTTACCTGAGCATGAAATCAAAATGACTTGCCTATCTTTGATTCTTAAAGTTGTTTCTGGATTTCTATTCTACAAGAATTGGATTGATGGCACCTACAGTGAATTATCCACATTTTTTTTTAAGTAAAGTGATTTTCCAGAGGAAATTATTAGAGAAAATTTGCTTTTCATTTTAAAAACAGCTGAAGGAAGTTATCAAAATAGTAGACCATAGAGATTCAGAGTTTGGCTCCCACTAATTCAGCAGTTGCACAGTGGTCGGAAGGGAGAATGAACTTCAACAGATTGGAGAACATTCATCAGTTGTTCCAAAAACACGTGAAGAAACAATAGCAGAGGTGCATGCACATTCCCATGCCCATCTGTTGACACATCTTTGTTTTCTCTTCTCTTAGATCTTTAGAAAATCTCTGTTCTACATAGTATGGATATCTGATTTTGCAAGTACAGCATCTATTCTCCCTTGTTTTCATAATTACACCCCAGATTTCTTATCTCCCGTTGGATATAGTTTGGGTTCAATTGCTTATCAAAGAGCAAGGCATCTGGACACAAGGCAAGCTCTTGACCCAATCTAGGAAAGGTAGCTGTTCTTTTCTAAGAAGACATATCTTGATTTATCCATATTATCTTTAGCATTTGAAAGAAACTATTAGCTTCTCCATCTTAGATCCTCAGAGCTTCTCAGAAGCTTGCTTCTTCAGCTTTGCCTCAGTTAGCCAGATTTTTTTTTTTTTTTTTGCTTTGGTTAATAGGAATCAATTACTGTCACTTGCAATCATAAAACCCTGATTCATAGAGAGTAAGTATTTAATAAACATCAAACAACAATGTGACGAGGAATTGATATTTAATATCATGGGGAAATACAGCAGAGCCTCAGATTTCCCCTCTCTTCTTTCTGCATTTCTGCCAGAGCCAGAGCTGTGTGATGTGCATGTAAACACATGGAAAGTAGAGTCTGCCTTGCCAGAAGGCTGCTTGCCGTTGATCAAGTTGAGGTTCTATCTGCTTGACTTTTCTCATGCTATACCCTTTCTCGGTTCTTCCTGCCCCATCCCTACCTTACATGTTCTGTTCACATTCTACCTCCTCTTAGAACTGTAGCTTCAGAGATTAAAATGAACCTTTCCCCTGTCCTTCAGATAGTCTTATTCATTTTCTGGCCCCCACAGCATGTCACCAAGAGCTTTGAATCTTGTTGGTAGGCGAAAGGCCACATTTTCATTTAATCTGTTAAACGAAGAAAAAAACCCCACAATTAGAAGGACATTCACTCCTTTAAAAAATATATTGACTGCTCAATTTGTTGACCTTGTTTAAAATAGCTGCTAGTTCTGCAGCCACTATTTCCATTTCATTCTTCAGACTCAGGCAGCTTTAAAATATCTTCTCCTCTCAATAATCACTCCCTTCCCCTTACCAAATGTTTCCACCTGCATTAATGTCCTTTCCATAGCTGATCATGGAGCTAATCAAGGCATTCTGCTTCATCTAAAGAAATTATAAGTGGAGGGTTAGAGGAAGGTCTAACCCTCCACTTGGAAGGTTCTCCTCAATGTAAATATTACTGCTTTGCTTCTAAGCAATCGTGTTTGTATGTTAGTCCTATTTTAAGTAATATATTTACAGCTGGTATTGAGCAATGAGTAAGCATGTGATTCTCTTATTTATAAAGTAGCTCCTAATCCCTCTCCATGTTAGCCCAGCTATAAGAGGTGGTCTATATTGGGAGAGGGGTTTTCTAGAGGTCAGGACTATGCAGAGCAGGGAAACCCAGGAAGATTTAGGTGACTCACCACAGTGCACTGTTTTGTGTTCCTTGGGACTACGGTGTTGTGCAGTACAAAGTTGAAGCCTGAGAAAGACAGAGGAGAGACCCCTTTAGAGTGCCAAATATGTAGGAAGTGATTATCTTTGATGCTGGGATTTCAAGAGAAAATAAAAGAAAACCATGTAATTTATGGGTAGAAGAATATTACAACAACCCAAAGGTAGTTTTATTCTAGCAATGTAGAAAATAAAAGGCTTTATAAATTAATTGCTTATCTATGATTTGAGGGACTATAGAATAAGAGCTGCAGAGCATAAATCAACTATTGATTTATGAGCAATTTTTATTCATATAATATCTTTTATAGTATATATTAAATTTATTATGTTAGATAAAAATTAATAAGTGAATGAATAAATCATTAAATACATAGATAGGTAAATTATAGAAATCAAGCAAATTACCCCTCACACTATGCTTTTTGAGTTAAATTTACTGAAAACATACCAGATTCTTCACCACTAAGAAAACTTCCTGTATATTGGAAGCCCAAGTTTTTTTGAAGTAACATTTTATAACCCCATAAAGCAGTATAAAAGTTTGTTGGTTTTTTTTTTTCTTAATAGTTGTCACATGGTATGTTCTGGCAATTGAAGTGAATACTTGAAACTAATAAATGTTGAGTTCAACTCCTCATAGAGTTACAAGCTTGCTGCAGAGATTTAGTGAAGTGTCTGAAGTCATGATGACTTTATTTAACCTGTATGATTAGGGACAATTCCATTCTACATGTATTTATTCAGCATCTGCCATATACCAGGAGGAGACAGTTATTTTTGCATTACTTTTCCAGAATCTATCACAGTGTCTAGTACATAGAAAACACTCAGTGAATAATGAATAAATAAGGAGGCTAAATTACTAAATAAGACATCAGTTTATGACTTATGAAAAGTTTTAAGACAGGAACATACATGATTAGTATGTGATATGTTAAGTCCTATAGTAGGTAGAGAAAACTGCAAGGGCTAAAAAGAGTTTAGAGAGTATATCAGTCTGGAATATTGGCGAAAACTTCATGAAGATGTACCATTTGATATGAATTTTAAAGAATTTATAGAATTGTACATAAATGTCTGAAGGAATGGTATGGCCAAAAGTCTGGAGTTGGAAAAGTATGTGTTTGAGAGAAATATGGCGTAGTGGTAAAAAACATGAAGATAAAACTGGAAAAGAAAGTTTGTTCAGCAATTGGAAAACCTTGAATGCCGTGGTAAGGATGATGCTATGTTTTCTCTAGAAGGTGATAAGTGCTAACCTTTTTCCTCAGTGCAGATGATATTATCAGACAATGGTTTTGAACAATTACTCTAGTTTTGGTTAGAATGGGGCTGCTAAAGGGAGAACTTGGAGATAGGAGGTCAGTTTAGGAGTTATAGAAATAACACAGGGGAGAGATGATGAATTTCTGGCTTAGCAAAATTCTGTTGAAAGTGAAGAGGCCTTGTGGAGGCTGTATTGGCAGAAACCAGGCAGTACTTTGACTCATGGGGGTGAGGGATAGAGAGCTTTTGAAAGTGAGTCAAGTGCTTCATGCTGGAGCAACAATGAAGGTGGGGTATTCTGACCTGAGAGAGAAGGAAGCGCACAATGAAGATCAGGTTTTGGGGCCCTTGACAGACAGTTAAGTTTTAGACATGTGAATTTGGAAGCATTTGTTTGTCAGCTGTAGCTGCCTAGAAGTCTGATAGAAATGTGTATTGAGGCTTGAAATAAAGATTCGTAGTAAAGATTTACATTTAAAAAAATATTAAAAATGACAATAACAGCAATAACTAACACTTTTTGAGGGGTTTGTATTGTATCATTTTGATAATATTTGGTAGTAGTCATCATAGCATAAACAAGATTAAAAGGAATATTGTAGACATAGAAGAAAAAGAATGCGAAGACAGAATCCTAGGGAATATTAAGGAGCTATTATAGCTAGTGAAGGAATAAGAATTGATCAGAGAGATGGAAGAAATAGAAATGAGTATTGTGATGGCAAAGAAAATACGAAATATCATGCCAAAAGGAGTATTTAATGATTTCATATATTGGAAAGAGTTTAAAGTATTTGAAGACTGAAAAAAATGCATTATATTTAATAATTTGAGGTCATTGTTGACCTTCAGGAAAATAGTTTCAGCTGGAGGGCAGGTGAAAATGGGGTTGAAAACTTAGTGAGAGCTCAGAACTGGAGGTATTAGTGTAACCTAACTCTTTCTATAAGTTTGAGATTAAAAATTAAGAGAGAAGTAAGCAGATCTAATGTGGGATCACATAACTAAGGGAAGGCGTTTGTGAAACAGGGAGGCCTGAGGATATCTGTGATCTCGGTGGAAGGAGGAGGTGACAGTGAAGGATTGGAGATGTGAGGAGAGAGGTAAAAAATGCCATTAAAGGTATATCCTGGACCCCGGGGACAGATATTGAGCAGATCAAGGGCATAGGTGGGGCACTTGGCCTTAGAAAATCTAATCCATAATCACTTCTTTCTCTAAGAAAGGAAGAAAGAGAGGGTGGATAAGTATGAAGATGAATTTTGTGTTGGGACAAAGTAGAAATAGATCATGTTTGAAAACTTTAATCTCAGTAAAGTAGGCCATCCTCTGTGAGTGAGCCGGGGGGCCTGGGTAAGGTCATATCTGGAGAGGCAAAGGCAAATTTGTCTTCCTACTAAAACTTCATGCTTTATAGTTCCAATAATTAAAAGATTTGGAAATAGAAGAAACTATTATTAAATGCAAAGGAAATACATGTGATGGTGGAATTGGATCCTGTCCATTAAAATTTTTAAATACACTTGAACCCAAGATTTTAAGCTTCTATATATTTTGAAAAGGTTTGAGTTTTAGTGAAATTCTAAAAAAGATGGTTAAGGATGAGAGGCCTATAAACCCTATTTGTGTATTAACATTTTAAGATTTCTTTGTTTTATGGGAGGATTTTCTCTTCCTGAGGAATATGAAACCAAGGAAAGCCACAGGAGTTATCTCCTCCGGTTCCACCTTCCACATTGTTATTAGGCTAAAGCTGGAGGGAAAAATCACTCAAGAAGGGCTCCCTGGGGTAAATTGAGGTGATGAAAATTAACTGTCACGTGGCACTTTGGAGAGCAGCATCTGGCACATTCGTTCATGCTTGTGGCTCTAGTGGTCATCTGTAATTCTATTTTTCTTACACACATTAACTAGTGTTTTATCCACACTGAGTTTTTTTGTTATTAGATAAAAGCGAAGCAAAGCAAAGCAAACCAAAACAAAACATAAAAGCTTTTAGTTTGCGCAGTGCAACTCCCGGTGAGTCCAACTCTATCTCTGATGTTACATATCAACTATGCCACTGTGTTATCGCTCCTGAATGCTGCTGCTTCTGTGGCCCAAGCCATAGGCATTTCTTTTCAAATCATATCCCTGATTCAGTAGGTTAATGGAGCTGCTGACCATGGCACTGGTTGATAAACAGAGCTAATAAGCAAAGCTAGACATTATCTGTTATGTGCAAACAGATTTGACGTGGGTTTGTTTGTAAGGTTCTCTTATGATCTCTAGAGAGCCCTGGCAGGAGAATATCTTTCTCCAGTTCTCTAATATAGCTCTTCTCTGAATTGAAATTGAGATCTCTGATCAGCCTCGGTCTGAAGAATGTAATAACAGTTTCTGCAGACTGCTTTATGCTCCATAGCCAGGCCTCGAGGAAGGAGAAACACAGGTAGGATGGAAAATTGGGCTGAGTATAAGGGACACTGACTGCCAGATTGAATAAGGAATAAGTACTTGATATTCTAAGTGTGTAGCTTACACCACAGTGTGCAAGCCATCAATTAGTATCGTACCAGGAGGTATGTGAGTGTGGCATATGTTCTCGGGGTGCCTGTTTACTTCAAGTGTTTGGGGAAAGTTTGAGATTTACTGTTGTAAGCAATTGCATGCTACTATAGAGCAGTAAGTATAGGAATGCTGCAATGAAATCTACATTCAGGAAGATTTGCTTGATTTTGGCATATAATACATTTGACTAGCAGAAGACAAGAATAAGGTAATTGGCCACTGTAGTGATCTAGAGGTAAAGGAACAAGAGTATGAAGGAATAGGACATGTTCATAATGGTCATTAAATTAGACAATGTCATCCACCATGTTGCAGCATTTGGATAGCCAGGTGTGTGCTGTTAGGCCTTGGTTTCCTCATTTGAAAATGGGAGGCCTTTAATTGAGCCAGCGATTCCCAAGTGTGTTCCGCCATGCACTTGTGCTGTGAGGTGTACTTCGTAAAAGAAAGGGCTTTATAATCAAGTCAGTTTGGGAAATGCTGTGCAATCTGCCTGCACCCTAGAGTCCTAATGCTGATTAGTGTATCAAAGGATTTGAGAAGGTCTGAAGGTAGGAAACCTGTTTAAACCTCACGAACCCATCCTTTCCTAAACTTTGTGGCAACCTAGTCTTTTGGAAAATAACAAGACTATAGACTAACACTGGGGTTACATTCTAAATTACAAGGCAATTATCAGGAATTTAAAATTCAAAATATCCAGTTATTTTTTCTCTGGCATTCTGTTTCTTTGGTTGAGCATAAGATAAAGTAATGAACTTGTGTTTAAAGGCTATGTTTTCTTGAAATATATACACTTTATTTTTAAAAACTTAAACTGCCCTCAATTTGGCAAGAGGTTTACTTTCATGGAGACATAAGAAAACCAAGAGTGACCAGGGAAAGGCAAATTAATACTCCAGCACTTCAGCGCACCCTCTTTTATTTAATATGAATGCTTTAGTGGAATGGCGGTGGCATTAGTAAGTGATCACAATTTAAATTCCTAATTCATTCCAATTCTGTCTGTGCTCTCTCACTCTTTTTGTTTGCATTTGTATCTGTGTATCTTTTTCTGTCTTTTTCCCTGTATATCTGTATGTCTCTGTCCATTTCTGTCCCTTCCTCTGTCTCCCTTTCCTTCTCTCTCTCTCTCTCTCTCTCTCTCCTCTCCTCTCCCTTCCTTCTTCTTTTTCTTTTCACCAAGGCAGCACATCAGGACACAGAGAGTTGAAGTTCTGTAAATTAAATGTGCCTGAGCCATGACTCCCTGTGTTGATCTTTTGCAGAACTGCCTGGAAACTATGGACACTCTAGATAATTCCAATATATTTTTGCCTTTGATCTACTCACTCTCCTTTCCTGGCTTTTGTGGATTTAGTTCTGCTTTTCCCTTTAACCTCACTGTCTCCGCAGCGGCATTCTCATTTACCTCATCATTTCAGGAAAGACACGGAGAGGCATGAGAGAGGCCACCGTTGTTCTAAACCCTAAGCAAAAAAATCTTTGCATTTCTCAATGTCAAGGCACTTTTTTCTCATCTGTGGACCATAGAAGGCACTTTTTTCTCCTCTGTGGACCATATAATTAATCATCTCTTAAAGGAATGCTCTCATTTCTTATCTTGCTTGTTATGCACATCATTTTTCAAACCTTGGAATGATAAGCTGGCATTTCAAGTAAGGGTGGTCCCACAAATCAAATGTAGTGTGACTTTGGTTTCATTTCTTTGTTGGAACATCTGGTCTTGTTTAATGTACAACGAGGAGGAGGTAGGAAACACGTACTAGTCCTCACTGCCCTCAACGTTCATAGCTTTCTCTTTCTGCCATTGTATTATGAAACTTACTGCCTCCAGTAGGAAGTTAATTCCACAACAACTACATTTGCCAAGATTCTCTTGCATGTCCATGAGCATGCAAACTCTGTGTGGCCTACTTTTCCAAATTCCATTCTGGGACTCCTGCCTTGAACAAAGAAGGTTGAGGCACAGGTCACTGGTGTCTGTGGTGACATGATTTACTTGCAGCAGTGTCAAGTTAAATGTCATGGCATTAATAAGGTTGATGTGAACCACTGCTGCCTTCAACATTGCTAGGCACAAAGCAATACATTTTCCCTTCAAAAATCCTAAAACTTCCTCATAGGAATAATATTCTGCACCTTATGGTATATGGACTTCAGATTGGCAATATTTTTTAAAGTGGCATGATGCCTACAAGTACAGTGTTGGTCTCCAGAGCAAGCCACATGTACCAAGTGGGTGATGAGTTTATAGATGGACAGCATGCTTAATATAAATCCAATCTCTTTTATAGATCAAATGCCAGCCTCAAGTCTTGGCCCCATCTCCTCCCAGAGTTTATCTGTTAACTTATTGGCAAAAGAAAAAGTCAGGATGAGTAGAGAGTAGTCAGTACAACCTGGAGGGATTATCCTTGACCAAATATATAAAAATCTCCTTGCTGTTATTTTTATCATCCTCTTGCTATGTAGTCATTGGTAAATTATCTTTCTTTGGTTTTGCCTAATTTGTGGTGGTGTAGCAGTGGAGTTATAGGGGTGGTGATAGTGATATAAAAAGTCATAGTGACAATAGTTAACATTAAATATACCACCTACTTCATACCAGGCCCTGTCCTAGGTGTTCAACTCAGTTATTATAGCAACCTTATCGTAAAATATTGTAATATTGTACACTATAAATTCGGATATAATGTAGTTGTCAGTTGGCTCCAGAGTCCTTGGACTTCTTAGCCAGCTAGCTACTCTGGTCTTTTTGTTTACTTGCAATAATGCTTTCTCATATTTGCAGAGTTGAATATTTAGATTTCATTTAAAAAGATATGACAGGGGTTTTCTATCCTATTAGTATCCTCATTCTCCAGATTAGGAAATTGAGGTACAAAACGTTTAGGTCACTTTTCCAAGATCACATAGCTAGAAGGCAGCAGGCTTACAGAGTCAGCGTGGCTCTAGGTTTTGGGCTTTCTGTAGCTATGGTATAGCCTGTGATTTATAGAAGATACCTAAGAGAAGGATAAAGTTGTTGCTTAACAGTTAGGAGGCGGGTCTTTAACCCTGCTTTAGTTACAAATGCCCTGTGTTTCAGCTTTACATCCTGCTTTTATCCCCAGGTGCACAGGGATGGAGGGAACCAGATATGGTGTGCACAAAACCTACTGGGGAGCTGAAGCCGGGAGCTGGCTTGTCAAAGAGCTGCAACTTTGATTTAAAGTTTCAAGTTTTATCCCAAAATGGGTTTTATGAACGGGAGGAATTATTTTAAGCCTAACTTCATATATCAGATATGAATGTTGTCTTGTATTGTACTCTTCTGAATTAGAGTTGCTCTTTCCTAAAGTGCCCCCAAAAGGCAAGTGCTTTTGCTTGGTAAGGTGACACCAGTAGCTGGCATATGAGATCAGTAAGAAATATGCCAAAAAAGCATTGGATCCTCCATCTGGACTTAGCTTTGGGGGATCCGGAATTGGGAGACATTGTAAATGCCTGCAGCCAGAAATGCAGAGCTCAAATGTTTATAGCATGAAGCTTTTAGGGCTAGGAGCATGACAATCTGTGGTCCCATCACATCCCTTACTAAAATCTAAATTGAAATACAAAATGTATAAATTAGACGCTATTGGCACCATTGAAATTTGACAATATTTATCAATAACCTCAATATATTCATAAGCTTTCATCTAATAACCTCTGGAGAGGTAGAAGAGGCATATGTTCAGAGATGTTTGTCACAGCTTTATTTATTTATTTGTTTATCATTTATTTAACTAAGAATTACATTCTGATTGAAAAGAAATCAAACAAATATATAAAGTAAAATGTGAAAATGCTTCTCACTTTGATTCCACTAACAAAAGTGCAACCACTCTCAACAGTTTGGTATATATGTCTAATTCTCATCCTCATTATATTTTTTTCTCCCTTTCTCATACACACACACACACACACACACACATACATACACTTATATACACACATATGTGTATATGTATATTTATGCATACATACACATACATTTAGCTACATATATATACAAAAATATAATTTTTAAGAAAATTATAAGGTCATAGATATCACTCAATAACTTACTTTTTCCATCAAATTATGGGTATTCTCTTTTTGTCAGAGTATATGGATCTATGTAATTCTTTTCTTTACTGAGTGGTATTCTAGAGTGAGGATGTACTGTTAAACATTTAACCTGGTGAATACTAAGATTGTTTCTAACTTTGATCATACAAACATGCTGTCTGAACACACTTTTTGCTGTATTTTCATGCATGGGTAGAAGCATGTCTATGAAATCAAAATCAAATTTTAGAAGTAGAATTGCTTAATTAAAAGGACGTTTAAATTTTTATTGATTAGCTGCAATACATCTCCACCCTGCCACTGTCACTGGTAATTGACTTTTCCACGAGCAATTTACCAATTTACTTTTCCACAAACAACATACGAGAATACTATAGGTTTCTTTTGTTCTTTTTCTAGCTTCTTAAGATAAATGCTGTGTCTTTTTATGTTTTATGATAAATTTATTTTGAACTCTAAATTGTCCTTTAAATACTCTGTTGGCTATATCTTATACGTTTTGATATGTACTACCGGGGTGATATTCAGAATATTTAAGAATTGTTAGCAATATTTCAGGAAAGGTACTGTCAACTGCAAAAAAAAAAAAAAAAAAAATGTTTCTGTGACTGCCTGCTCCAGCCACAAAAAGATAGTATGGCTGTCCTAGTGTGAATTAGACAGATATCAATATGTAAGTCTCACTGGAATTCACTCTCTGAAGTCAATCCTCTAACCAAACTGTAGGACTTGATATTTTCTAAATATGTCAAATATGCCTTGTCTGTACACTTTTGATCTATTTCCTGTGCTGGGATTGCTATTCTCAATGACTCTGTTGAACAAAATTCTGACCCATAATTCAGGGTTAATCTTAAATGATACTTCACTGGTAAAGAGGTAATCCTTCTATGAATGATCTTGTAATTCTGTTTGAATTTGATATGATAGTTACTATCATCTTCATCAGGGATCTGCAGATTTTCCTATAAAGGACCAGATAATAAATATTTTTGCACTTGCTGGGCATACACTCTCTACCATATTCAACTCTGCTCTATATAAAGTAAAAGTAGCCATAGACAATACCTAAACAAATGAGTCTGGGTGGTTGTGTTCTGATGAAATTATACTTAAAAAAACAGTTGACCAGCCTCTGAGCCATTACTTAGTATCCCTGTTTTTTGAGCTATACTAATTAACAGCTATTGTGAACTTTTCCAGTCTTCTATTGTAAACTTAGACACTACTTGGAAATGAGACTTATGTAAGTGGCTATGTGGCTTAACATTTAAGTTCTATGTACCCAAGAGATGTTTGTTGGTTGAGTGAAAAATATTAATACCATTATTACTTACCTGTAGAAATTTTAGTGATTCTAATATAAGCAATGAATATTAGATATATTGACATATCAACATGAAATTTGTCTAAAACTCTAATTTGATGTCTAATTTATACTTATATCGCACTGTTGCTTGTGTGTTAGATTTAGTTTATTTTCCGAGATTCACTCTTTTGTCTTAATATTTTTAGGAATAAAAGGAGTTTAGAAAAAACTCATTCAAATATTTGACAAAGCTCTAAGACAAAATATGATCGATCTAAAAGAAAGCCTATTCAGACTGACTACTGTGACATTTATTGTTTAGGAAGGTTTATGTGGTTTGCTAATATGTTTTTAGCTTAACTAAACTAAGCTATGATAATAGAGCTCAACAATGATATATTCAGAAACACATGCAATTGATGAAAGAAATTAATTTTTTTACCCTTATATTTCATTATGTGTCCTGATGGGGTATTTTTTAGGAGAACAATAGTAGCATGTTGTGTTTTGTTCAGTATGTTTCTCTGGCTTTAAGATTTACTTTAATTTAAATGCTTTAAATTATCTGTGGATAAAAATCTCACTTTTTCTCTCATTATTGTGATATGAGAAGGAATGTGTAATGAATTCACAGCCATTCAGAAGCCACAGAGGCAAAAGACATATACTACTATTAATTGGATAGAAAAGACAAAGATCAATAAATCCTGTAATACATAAACATGTGCACTCTCAATGAAATACATGAAAATAAAAGAAACTAGACATAAGTAATAAGATATTTAAGAAACTATAAAATTAAAAGATTTTATAATTTGTATTGTGTATTTACATAGTAAAGATTTGAGAAGGAATACTTCCCCTGCCTACCATAAAAAGTCAAAGTGTAGGGTACTGTCACAATGTGACATCATTGAAACTGTCTAGTTTGTTTTACTCATCTTAGTTTTCTTCTTACAAGACTGCACTTGTTTCATCCACTCATGGAAAGAACAGCTTGTCTTATCATCCTCCAGTGGAAACGAGTTATGAGCCTTTTATCTGGAGTTTACAGGGCAGCTTTAACCTCTTTATAGTTGAATTTCAGTGATGAATGAAATATCTTATTTCATCTTAGTTAATTTTTTTTCAAGAATTCCTTTTCCTGTTCTGATTTGTAGGTACATAAAAGATAATAATGGGAAAGATCAAATTACCCTATTGGGGATCATGTTAAACACTTTTCTATTGTCCTGCGAGCCTCCAGTATTAATTTCCTGTTTCTTTTTCTGTTCATGTCAATCCAACTAGAAAAACCAGGCATTTGTAACATTCATAACAATCTGGTGTCTTCACTATACTTCAAAGAAAGGCTTATATTTTATGCGATATCCATCGTAAAATACTTTTTCATGGACTACTTTGGTTAACCTCTTCTGAGGTTTATAAACTAGGCTGTCAAGAACCTTGTGAACTAGAAATGTAGAGACTGAGGTCACTTGGGTGTTAGTTGTCAATCAAAATGGTCACTCACAAGGATGCAGAAGCCGTAACCTGGGTACTGGGAGCAACATCAGGAAGAGTGAGATGCACTGCATGAAACAAATGCGTGGCCTTATTTGATAACTGGCTAATGTCTCACTTCTTTAAAGCCCTCAAAATGCAAGGCCTGGACTGTTTTAACTCATCCAACACAAGAGACTCTTCCCATGAAACACATCTCCTCCTAGTACTGATTAACAATTAGTTCTGAATGATTACCTTTAAATGATTGGGTAGAGTTTGTGGTTTGCCCAAAATCACAACCAATGAAGGTAACTGTGGAATAACTTCTTTCTTTTGACATTTCATTAATTTACTCACACATTCATCACGTATCTTGTGCCAATTGTGGGCCAGGTATCATGCTACTTGTCAGGGATACAAAGACGAGATCTGAAATTCCAAGAGGCTTATAATGGGTAATAAATATGCAAATCAATGATTACATGACATTTTTATCAGTGTTCTAATGTAACGATGAACAGAATACTAGGGGAGCATATAGGTATCAAAATCAGATTCAGGGAAAATGCTCTGGAGGAACCTGTATTTAGACGGAATTTTGAAGAATGAGTAGGATTGTTAGTTACAGAAGCAATGAGACAGCATGATTGTATCATGTGAAAAGCAAGGAGATATAAAACAGCCCCAAACATTTGAACAATGGCAAATACTTCAGTACGATTTGAGCGATGGGAGCTGAGGGATAGGTGGTAGGTGCTGAAGCTAAAGATAAAACCAGAGATCAGATCACAAAAGATTGAGATGCTAAATTAGGGACTATGATGCCAAAATTTGGGACAAGTTAACATAGGCTAAGAAAAGGATTTACCCTGCCTATTCCATTGCATTCTGGAATCGTGCCAACTCCATGTCAAATGGCCATAGGGCATTTCCATGGGGTTTGAGGTATGAGCTTCAAAGTCAAAGCAGTCCTCTTCTTCTTATGCGAATTCCTAAATGGGGAATTGTATTTCTTCTCTTAAGCTCTGGGAGAGTGCTCAGTCTTCCTAGTTCTCATGAGCAATTTCCCCTTTATTTATGCTAGGTGTTAAGACTATCTTAGGAAAAGGGCAGAGATGCTGTCAAGGGAGACATGAGCAATAATCAGTCTCAGCCAGTAGTTGCTGTGGGCCAGGCACTGTGACAGACCATTTACATGGTACCTCATTTAATCCTTACCATATCTATTGATATTATTATCACCTCTACATACAGAAAAGTAAAATAAGTATCTTGCTTCCAGTTGGACAGTAAATAGGCAATTTTGGGTTTTTAACTCTGGTTGGTCTGTTACCAGAAAACCATTCTTTGTACATTCTAATACTTCCCAGCCTGGGGAGTATTCTCCCAGATCTGAATCCAAAGCTCTTAGAATTCTAATTAAGACTAACACCTAAACTTGCTTCTATTCTTATTCAAATTGTTCATGTGTCAGAACACAACAAAGCTGTTAAGGACATAGTCAGTTAGTACCCTCTCCACATAACACCCTGCTCTCTTGAACCTTCTGTGCTAATATTCTGGCAGGCATGTGATAGGAAGAATCAGTCCTGAGATTCTGGAGACTTAGATTTTAAACTTGGTGCTTACCATAACAATCTTTAAATCAGACTCCAGTCGGTTAAGTTCTCTGGGCTTTAGCACCTGCTATGTATAATGAGACAGCTGACTTACTTCATGAAGTTCTTTTCCTCTAAGTCCGTTGATTTTATTAACATTTCCACAGGTGGACGTTAAATAGGCTATCTGGATCACATTTGTACAAACTACCAGAATTACTGACAGATAATAAGGAATTAATTTCACTCTCAGATTATCTATATAAACGGAGAAATTCATACTGTCACAGAGAAAAATTTACAAGCATGCATGCTATACATTCTCTGGAGATTTTTAATCCTCATCAAAGAGAATTTTATTCACTTACAGATGAATATTTTTAAAGGTAGCATTTGCTAGGAGTTTGATTTTTTATTTTATGTTAGCTATTTATTAGCAATATCATGGCTTTACTATTCAGGCAGCTTGGAGTTATAAGTGTTAAAGAAAAACTTTTGTTTTTAGTTATTAAATAAGAGTTTGAATAAATAACTGTTGTTTTTTCAAACTGGAAGGCTATTAAGAGGTACTGAAATGCCAGATAAAATACTTTTTAATAGAAAGATCAGTTAAATATAATGTGGCATATTGAAAAATATAAATTTTGAAGTCAAAGAGGACAGATATGTTTGGTTCCAGTAATCTTTGTGTCTAAGATCTTGGGAAAGTCTTTGAACTTTTTTCTTCTGTCTTGCAAACCAATGTGTTTTAAGGAATGAATTGAGTTAAGATATAAAATACTTAGCCAATAAAGGTACCAAATGACTTGGAGATCACCTGTGCATGCCATGGGGCAGGAAGCTGAAGGTAGAATTCTGTATAGCTGTTTCCTTCATTTACAACCTGAATAACCTCCTCATAATAACCTTACATTAAGTGTTTTATTGTACCAGGCATGGGTTTCCCAAACTTTTATGATGTATTAGCCATTTTCATTGAAATATGTGATCCTAGCAACTTCCTTGGGAATTAAAAATAATTGTTTTGACATTATTACCTGGTATAAAATAAAATAACAAGTCAAATTTTTATTGTTCCCATTTAACAAATGTTGTACCCTGTTCTGTTACTTCAAAGTTAAATTTGTAGGAAACTTAGAAGAAAAATACGCAAATACGATTATAATTTGACTACAAAGGATTTCAGATTGCAATGTACATAATATGTGCTAAATTTTATAATTTTCATAAGTTGTCTCTGAAGGATGAGATAAGGACAAACTCCACAGTGTGAGCTTTCTCCACTTGTTACATGTTGCTGGCCTGTATAATTTTTTGTTCCTTATAAAGAAAGACTCAAATATATCCACATGTAGTTTTTCTTCTTGCAGTTGCCTATGAAGTACTAGGGCCATTTTGATGTACTAAGATGAGCACAAATTGTATTCTCAATGCTAGTATTCCATATGCCTCCTGCATTTTAACCAGAGGTCCATCATCAATACAAATAATGAGTTAGAAGGCTAAAAATAAAGCAATTTATATATCTACAAAGGTCAAAGCCACCAAGCTGGTGAAAGATACTCAGCCGAGGGCTGCAACAGCAGAACTCCTGAGTCATGGGCATATTTATCTTTTCTCCTTTAAGTGCTGGGTAGCTCACTCTGTAAACACTAAGTGGCTCTAAATGGTCTCCTTTTAAGAAGAAAAATATGTTTAGTGCATACTTTATTTATTGATTTTTCAAAATTAGATATTATAATGATCTCAATTATGGCTTTAATTATGAAAATGCCCAAGAACATGTTTTAAAAATGTGGAAAAAGAAATAAGAGGGATTTTTCCAGGCACCATGCCTAGTATTATATAGACTTTTCTATAGGATGCTTCCTCTGTGAAGAGCTCTTCCTACCTATTCTTTTCTTCATTTTCTTCCTTCCCATTTCTTTCCTTCCTTCCTTCCCTTCTTCCATATCTCCTTTCTTCTTTGAGTTGGCCAACATTTACTGTGTCACCACTAAAAGCCAGACAACATAGGAGGAACTAAGGATATGAAAAATTACATAGTATGCAACTTAGTAAAATTTTTTTTTGCTTTTAATCTACCCAGAAGTTATCTTTATTTACATCTAAATATATGAATTCAAACAGATCACTTTAGACACCTTAAAATAAAACAATATTCTGGGACTGTATCACCTAATGTAATTCTCCATATGCCACAGACATGATTAATACATTCATCCTCTAACATTCAAATTGATCTGGTGAAAACAAGGTGAGCATTTTATGAATAAACTAATCTAGTACCTTCTATTCTTGACTGTAGTTCTCTTAAACCACATAGTCCAAATCAAGTCAATTGTTATGCTAATTATTTTTCATATGTGAAAAAAAAAGGCCATACTCCAGCCACCAATCTATTTCAGGAAAAATGTCATATAAAGAAACCTCACTATATGCAAAGGATTTGTGGATGGTTTCTTGGAGTTAATTTTCACGGGCTTTAGAAGGTACTTAAACCCTAAGACATGGAGAGGGTTTATAAATGATTGCCATAAGCTCTTTAGCTACTTAACTCAAGGAGGGTAGTGCCTCTTTGCCACTGAATGAATACTATGAAGAATTTATGGGTCTGCTTAGAACTCTGGGGCAGCCCATTGTTTAAAGATTATGTTTTTGACTTTTCTCTCTAGAAGTAATCCATTCATCTGTAAGTGTTATTTAAGTGCATACAGTGTGCCACAAACTTTACTTGGCCTCACCATGGAGATCACCAAATTCTAATTCTCATCCATCAGAACCAAAGAGAAGTTGGTGCTGCTAAAGTCAAGAGCATGTCAAGAAGTCAAAAAAGACTCGTTCTTTGGGTAGATACCCAGTAGTGGGATTGCTGGATTGAATGGCAGGCCTACTTTTACCTCTCAGAATCATCTTTATACTGTTTTTCACAGAGGTTATACTAATTTACAGTCCCACCAACAGTGTAGAAGCATACCTTTTTCTCTGTATCCACGCCTACCTCTGTGGAGGACTTTGGAAACCAAGAATGGGAGAATGGAGGGAAGTGAGGAATAAAAACTTACCTATGGGATACAATGAGCACTGTTCTGGTAGTAGGCACACGGAAAGCCCTGACTTCAGCATTATAGAGTGTATCCATGTAAAACGAACTTTTGTACTCCCTTAGTATTTTGAAATAAAAAAATAAAAAGAAAAAAAAGAAAGACTGAAGCTCAGAGTGCCACTGGTATAATCACTTTTGAAGATGCTGCCCTGTATGTATGTGTGTGTATATATATGATTCTTAAGTTAACAGACAAATTATTTTTATGTTAATGCATAAATCATTTATCTAATTAAAAATAGAAACCCATTTTATTTTTCACACAGAGTTGATTTTTTTTGTTATCTACAACTACCATAGTAAAGAAACAAGACTAAAAACTAGCTAATATTATTCCTGTGATCCTTTGAATGTTTGGATAGGGCAGTATTATTATAATAATTTGGCAAAGTTGTGACTGTGGTAACTGAAAGTTGGAAAATGTTGAGATTCAGATCTTCTATATTATTTGTACTGTTCTGATCTTTACGTAGCCTAAAATGCATGTTTAACTCCAGCATACAAAGGAAAGAAACAAAAATCAGAGGCCATCCATAATATGTCTATTGTGTTCTTGGCTCCATTCTTCACTTCTGAAATTTGTGCTCCTTCTGATGTTGTACATGTAGAATTATATACATATACACATCTTAGATGGATTGAGTTCTAGATGAAATTTAAAGAATCAACTATTTAATATGTCTTAATATCATTCACACCCTTCCTTGTCATTTCCCTCATGATTTCCATAAGCATGTAGGCAATATCAGTCATGAAATAAGGTTTTTAAGATATCATGCGTTCATAGGAGCTTTTGCAAAACACTAATGAAGCCAATAAAATAACACACCCATTCAGATATTGCCCTTGTTCTAATGGTGGTCTGAAAAAGGGGCCTATTTTATTGGATTTGCCCACTCTATTTGGAAAAAACATCACTGCATGCTAAATCACTGTCTTTTAACAATACCTAGAGATTTTTATTTTGTTTTTATTTTTAACTCCGGACTTTATTAAGAGGACAAAGGAATTCACTGGAGTGAGAATAACATAGATTTTACTGTGCAGTGAACTTAAATGCACTTGTGTAAAGCGAATCATGAACACTGACTTCAACTTTTCATTTTCCTCAGGAGGGACCCAGTTGGAACCATTAGTCACTGTGGCTGAGAGAAAAGGCACAGTATTCTGGTCTGGTTCTTCTTTTCGTCTTCAGTCTTTTCTTTGTCCGTTTCTATATGCACTACTCTTGTGAGCTTCTTAGAGTTAGGGCCGCACAGCTATTTAAAGATGATGTGCAGTTTTGGCTAATAGGATTAACATGCCTCAAGAGCCAGGTCTTTATATGTAATTGGTGCTTTTCCAAATGTGTGGCCTCTGCCTGAGTGGTAAGTTTGCTACATAACCTGGAATTGCCGTGTCCTGGGCTTTGTTCAGAGACATCTGCCTCTCTGTGCTGTATTTTTGGTCTTGGAATTTATTCCTTCTGTTCTCCTGTAGTGGGTAGGATTGTTTGGACAGGAAAAGTCACTTCCTTGTTATGTTCTTCCAGCATTGTAGAGCTCCAGGATGTTTCCCAAGTGCCCTTTCATTAAGCCCTTACAACCCCCCCGCACTATAGTTTAATCACTTCCCTTGCGATATCCTAAAGAAGACAAGAGCTTTCTCCTCTCTTCATTCTTTTCTTCTTTCCTTGTTTCCCCTTTTCATTCCTTCTTTCTTTTTGTCTTTCCTAATATTTCTTCCTACTTGCCTGCCTGCCCACCTTCCTCTCATTATTCCCTTCATTTTCTTTTGTTTTTTTCTCTATTATTGTTTTTCTTCTAATTTCATTTCCTTTTCATTAGGAAAACTAGATCCCAATTTACAGATATTTATCCTATTTGCACACAGGTAAAAGAATGCATGCAGATAAGGATTAATTGGTGCATTCTTTATAATAAAGGAAGATTGGAAACAACTTAGATATCCATTAATAGGAGACAAGTTGGGTAAACTATGACATGCCCATAAAATGGAATCCTATGCAACTATAAAAAAGAACCAGGAAGCACTCCATGTATTAGTTTGTGAATATCTCCAAGCTGTTTTTTTAAGTGAAAAAGAAGTAAAATACAGAGCATTTGTATTTTATGTTTTCTTTTGGGAAAAAAGTAGTGGTGGGGAATAATATTCTGTTTTGTATTTTGATTGCTACTAGTTAGCACTCAAATTTGCGTAGGAAATTGCTCATGAGTGTCAGAGACAAGTGCGCTGAGAAATAGTGGGAAGAGAGATACCATTGCTATATGTTTTTGTAATGATTAACTTTTAAAAACATGTCAATAGGTTGTCTATGCAAAAAATTAAATATAATAATGTAAATCTGAAAAGCCAAAGTAAGATTCAGTTGAAAGAAAACTACTAATCCATCAAATGCCAAAAAAAAAAAAAAAAAAGCAAAAAAAGAATTGACATGACTGGTGTAGTCATTCGAACTCATGGGTGCTCTTCTGGAACATTAGCTGTCTATGGTTTGAATCTTGTAAAATTGTTGTTTCTATAGGGAAAAAAAACTGTAGGCAGTTTCATACAATTAACCTAATCTTTTCTTATCTTAAGACATCAAAAATACATCACTAATTTGTCAGAGGTATTATGCCCTTAAAGTTTTACTTCACTATAGAAACTTCTGTGCTATAGAAACTTTTAGAGTCTTATAATTTTCCTTGGCCACCCGGGTAGTATTTTGAGGTGTGACAATTCTGAATTATCTTTCCATCCTAGTTTTATCAATTTTGCACACAGATATAGATTAGGCTCTCATAATCTACCACTGAGATTATAATGTTTTATTCCTGAGAAGTCACTCTGAATCCTAGAAATTCCTTGTAGGTCTAATGTTCTCATTGCCACCAAATTTATGTTTTTACGATGCAGTTAGAATCTTATTCCTCCTGACCAAATGCGTCCCATCTCTCCTCCCTGCTTGCAGAATAGGTATGGACTACACTCCTTGGAAAGTCATGCAATTCAACCTCATTCTCCTCTCCAGCCACTGATTCTTTTCACAAACACTCTAGACCTGTTCTTTCTCTAAATATGCTCCCCAATAGGCCTCCATGGCTTTGCTGGTGACTTTCTATTCGCCACAATTTACCTTCTATATCTTGCAGACGTCTTATTACCATTTAATGGTTTCATACAAACAAGCCTTCTCTCTGTAGTTCTTATCCTCAACCATCCACAATTAATCTCTCTTTTATTTATGTTTTCATGGTCCCACATAACTACCCCTATTATAAATGTACTCATTGTGGTGTACTCCAGATACTTGTGTGTGTGACTACCTTCCCTACTAACTAGTGCGTGCTTGGCAGCAGAGATGAAGGTCTTAGTTACCCTCATATTCCCTCATGTTGAGCCCAGTGTTTGATAAGTAATTTTGTGACTAATAAATGTTGGTCTATTAAGTAATGCATCAGTGTTACTGTTGCACTCCTTGTCTGTATGAGAAAAAAGTGTTTTAAGAAGGTCTTGGGAGCAGGGAAAGAAATGCCTTTACATTAGGACATGAAAATTGAATATATAAAGCAAACTCTCCAATTTCTTCATTATTTTCCATAAGAAAATGATTTAGTTTTGAATATATTCTATCTGATTTTCTTTTATTATGTCCTTTGGTATTTATTTTGATGATGTTTAAGGCAATACACTAGTATGAATTGTGAAATCTTTTTTTTTTAATTATGCCTTAAAAAAATCTTGATCCTTCTTGTTACTTTGAAGTCTTATGTTTATATTTAATTGTGAAAGTTCAGTTCAAATCTCAATCTATCTATATAGACAGAATTGGTTGTTCTCCAGAAAATAATCTGAAAATTCTGAATGGAGAAGAAATGAGAAGTTTCTTTCTCTTCCTTTTCTGCAGAAATAAAGCAGTCTTAACCCCTACATCTTAGTTGTTGGATATCTTCCTTCTTTTATTAATAAATGATTATTGTCCATGACCAAAGAAATAAAAGGAATTGGCATTATTTAGCAGGGACTTAGGAGGGACCACTTAGGAAGGACTTCTCTGCTCTAGTCTATTATAACATCATTACGTCTTACTAATGGTGCCAAGCAGTGCGTTTCCCTTCAGCTATTTTCAGAGTGCCTCTCCATTGAAACAATGTGGCACATTTAAGTGGTTACTAGTACCATAAAATTCTTGTCTTTTTGCACATTATATTTTGAAAATTAGCAAAGTTTATACTGAGCCAAAGACTATGAGACAGTGGGAATGACTTTAAATGTTGAAATGGAAAGTCTGAGAATGATGAGGTGGTGATTATCTGTTACAAGTGCTAGATCTGTTTTCTGTGAATGTGAACAAGCTGAAATGAAATGTTAAAGCTTGAGGGGTTAAACAAAATGGGGCTTTTTAGTATTATACAATTCCTTTTCAATTCTACCACCCCCACAACCCGATTCTTCACCTTGGAATTCGAGTTGCTCTGTTGTTATCCACAGGTCCCATGTAAAAGTCAGATGATTTAAAAATTTAGAATATGTCTTTCTTTCCTTCTACCTCCAGGTAAGTTTATTGGCGATTAATGCTACTAGTCTTTTGATGGCCTACTAGGTGTTTCTCTCTTTCCTTCACTTAGTTAACTTTTATTTATCCTTTTAGTATCAGTGAAGGTCCCCCTTCCTCATGCAAGCCTCCCTGACACCCTTGGCTAGGTCAGATCCCCCATAAAGATGCTCAGAGCACTGCTTACTTTCTAACGGCTGGCACAATTTCAGATTCACCTTTGTTTACATGATGATTTTTACTAGTCTTCCTTCCCGATTAATCCTAAAGCCCCATAAAGCTGAGGACAGTCTTCAACACACTATTGTATCATCAGTTTCTATTACAGTATAATGTTTGGCATATAATCATCACTGAGTAAATAGTTTTGAAAGATGAAAGACTGTTCAGAGCTAAAAGTAGTCATTTTGGGCTATACATTACGATTTGGAATATATCAAATTCACATTTAGTTATGATTTTATGATTTTATTAATTTTATGAAATTCAAATCAGTACCATTTCTTTACTCTGAAAAATTAATCAATGTTGAGTGTTCAATGTTACTATATAGGTAAAAAATTTGGTTTTGGTTTTTAATTCCACAACATATGTGTTTTCTCCCTATAATTCAATTAAAGATCCTCTATTTTTTTTTAAAAAAATAACCTCTTTGGTTGCAGAGCATAACCATTTTATAAACCATTTACAAGTATTATAAGCATGTGGACTTTAAAATGCATATAAAATTCCCCAAAGCTCATGGCATAATTAAAATTTGGAAGGGCAGGTGGTTGAGAGGTTCCAGTAATTTATTTTGTTGCTCTAAGACAAGAACCTAAAAATTTAAAAATCACAGGGGATTCTATAGTCAGCATGTGTCCTATGGATATACAATGAAAGCCACAGAAAGAGGATTTATTAAAAGACTTATAATGTAACCGAAAGGAATAATCTATTAGGAGTTGAGTCGTAGAATAGCATCATAGAAAGCTGGATAAGGTTTAGAAAAATATATTACTCTCCGCCTGTCCTTTGGACAGAGGCTATTACAGAATATTAACTAGGTGGATTATCATTGTCTCAATTCACTCATTCAAAGAAGATGAAGTGCTTTGGTGTGCCATGCATTGAGCCAGGCTTAATGCACAATTAAGTAAGACACAGCATCCGAGGGGTGAACTGGTCCTCTACTGCCTAATGGAATTTTTGTTCCTGACCTAAAGAGACCGTGATCAGATCTGGAAAATGTGAACCTCTCGCCACATTCACAGGATACTTTAAAATCTTATTCATTCCTTCAACTTCTAGAACAATTTGTCCTGTGCAACAGTTCAAATCTTTTGAACTGTTGCCAGAATAGACCAGGTATAGAGAGCTCTGTGTCTCTAAACCATAGACATCAGACAGTGTTTGCACAAAGCCCAGATCCAACACTTACAACTATTGCTCGTTCAAGGACCCACATACCTAAGTTTGAATGCACCGCTGTGTGGTATTTTGGTCTCTGTTTCTCCACACTACAAAAATCTGCCTTCCTGGATCCCCATGGTCCTGTTTTCAGAGTGGGCGTTTGTTTATAGGTGCTAGTGTGCTTGTAATTCCAATTATGTTTGTCACTCAGTACCTTCTGAATTCAACCACCCCTGTACTGAATCCACTTTGGGATAAGTAATACTTAATAAGTGATATTTTAAACTAAACTGCTATATCTAATTTATGAAATAATTTGGGCTTGGCGAGCCCTACAGTGAAACACATAGCTCATCTCCTTTTCTAGAATAGTGGGATAGATTTTTATTGTCTATAAAATCCATTCTGAGTGGGTATCTATTCTCAGCCTTCATTATCTCCAGTGATAGCAATTCCACAGCCTCCCTTGGCAGCCTTCCCTATTGCTGAGCTAGCCTTGCTTATTAATCCTATAATAATACCTTATGTTCTCTAAATATTGAAGGAGTGCTTAAGTTTCCCCTGCTAACTCATTCCTCCCTGCCCACCCTATGAAATGCTTCTAGAGGGGGAATAATTATGTAAGCACGCAGCACCAAATGATGTGCTGTGTAGCCTTGTCCTAAGGCATTCCACAGGGGCTTGTTAGGATGGACGTTGTCAGTCCATAGAAAATTAAGCTATTAAATCTGCAGCACCATGGTGGTGATTGAATTGCTTGTGCCACTGGGATAAAATTGCTTTGCAGACATGAATTTCACAGCTAGTAGTGTTCTTCCCTTCCTGCATGGTCTAATTGTAGTGTTAGATTAATGCAATGATTTAGGGGCTATTCTGGCATGTTTGTAATGGTGTTGGGCCAGGGCGCTGGCTGGACCTGTCCATCCTAGGAGGATGTGGTTCAGGTATTGTCCCAGAAATAGAATGGATTATGGTGATGGGATAAGACCATCCTCTCCCATTTTTCATCAGTCTGTATACTACCCAGTGTTAGCACTCTACCCATATCTCTTTAAATCCTTTTTACCATTTCTGTGCTCTCACCCCCAGCTTCTGGATGCTTTGCTTGTGCTGGCTAGCACTTGTGACTTTCTTTGGAGGACTGCCCTAGGATAGCTAGAGAGCTGAGGTGCCTGGAGTTCATATCCCTCCTCGCTGTGTGTGAAAGCCCCGCTCCTTTGCCTTAAGTTGAGACAACTCTGATGAGTAACTTGCAGCCTGTGCTACACTTCATAGAACTTCGCTTGAAAAAGTACTCTTGCTTGGCTTCTTTTACTTCTCTGTCTTGTTTTTCCCCAACTCCCTTACCGGTTTATCCTGGGAACACTTCTTTAATAAATTTTACCAGCAAATCCTCATCTCAGACTTTCCTTCTAGGAAACCAGACTCAACACACCAGTCCCTGACCTGTGATCTGCCTAGAATGTGACAGTCAGGCTCCTCAGCCTGGAGCTATTAACTGACCTGATTTCTATGCTGTTTTTCTCATGGTAAACACATTTAAGCTTGCCCATGGAAATCACAAGGGTTTTTTTTTTTTTCCTAGATTGATTTGAGTTTCCATAATATTGCTTTGAGTTTTCTGAGATCAGAAAATTTACTCATTAGTCAAATCCAGAACAACTTCTTTTCTTTCTGGAGTTTTCAATTGGTGCCACATCTCTGCTGTGCTCCTGAAACTGCTTTTCCATCTACTAGAACACAGGCCACATATGACCTCCAATTACAGAATTTGTCTCTCAAACTGGACTTGAATTCTTTGGGGGCACCTGGTTGTCAGAACCCCTGACAAGCCCTTGCCTGGAATCTTTGACTCCATAGCTTCTCAATAGCTGTTTGCTGCCTTCTGTGATGAAAGGATGTAAGTCTATCCATGTATATGGTAACAGTTCTTATGATTGCTTCACTTTTTTAGCCACTTTTGTTTCAGTTTATTCAGCTCAGCTCCTCAAACACTGGTTTATCCCTTTTAAGTCCAATAAATTTTATATCCTCAATCCAGTAAATATCTGAGTATCAGAATAATTAAGAACCAATGACAAGTTAGGAAGTGGTGCATTTGGGAACAAAACAACAAGAAATAATCATGATCATTCTGTTGCCTCCTTTTATTTTTTTCCTAGGGTCTTTATTTGCAAACAAAATGTTTTTTCCAGTTCACTCTTTCTGTCTATTTATTTCTCTGTGTGTGTATGTGTGTTTTTCAAATACTTAAGGAATATTAACTGAGAAACATGCTTTATCTCAGAAATGAGTATCTTTTCAAGAATGAAAGCTGACCTGAATATAATATAAAATTAGCTCAGGGCACCAAGGACAACTTGCCTGGGCATGAATGTTCCAGAAGCTATTACTGAAATGTATAACAGCACACTCAATATGGTATAAATGTCTCCTTCAGTTCTAAACTCTTTAAATGAATACCTGAAATATCCAGTTATATGCCCTCTTTCCAAGAATGCCTTGTACACAGTTGGTGCTCCACAAATGTTTTTTTCAAGTTAACATCGAATAAATAAAACAAGGATCAGAGGAATTTGGCACTGTATCTATTGGGAGCACAAAAAGCTATCTTTCAAAATCCTGACCCAAATACATAATTGATAACATTGAAAAATAAATAAGGAAACTGTATTTATGTTGCATGTTCCTGCAATCATTAGCAGGGTGACTTTGAAATGAGAATTCAGAGTATAATTAAATAATGACATTGTTCTAGGATGACTTCATGCCCTTGTTGTAGACTAGCATATGATTTTCCTAGTTATTATTTTCTCAGCTACTCTCTTAAAAATAGAAAAATTTCAGTAACAGAAAATAAATATTGGAAATAATTTAGTAACAGGAAAACTTAACCTTTCATTCTGTAGCCATGCATTTTTTTATTTGATTAGTATCCTCTTAAATTTGTATATGTGCGAGAGTATGTAATTCATGTGTATAGTAACATTTGGATATGTTACTTTTTTATCAGAGAGGAATTAAGGAAAAAAGTCCGGACAAACTATAGAACTATTCTAGTCCGTCTTCGAATCAGTTGTCTGCCCTTTCATGGCATGATACTACCTGGTAGATTGTTTCCTATTCTTATCCCCAGAGTTGAGATAGTCAATGATCATTTGCATCCAGGGTTCTTTCAAGGTTTTATGGCCAATCAGGAATGAGCGGCACCATTATGCAGTGTCAGCACATGTAACAGTCAGTGCTGGGAGGGTGGCTTAAGACATCATGGGATTTCATCAAAAGTATACATTTAAAAAAATATTCCACTTCATTAATCCATTATTATTTTTTTTTAACTCTAAGACCATATTGGGGGAAAAATCAAAACAAAACAACTGATTTCAACATACTGGACAATTTAACTTTTAAATTTATAGTGAAGCTACAATTAAGGCAATTTAATATGGCCTGTGTTCTAAGTTAGCAATTTCCCTTTGTAACCGGAATGGGTGAGACTTGAAATATTCAGCAGAGTGATGCCTGTAAGCAAGTTGTGTCTCCATTGCACAATTGTTGAATAAGAACAGGGATATGAAGTTGTCTTTGCTATTCTAGTATGATTGGGCTGTGATTTCTGATATGACTGATAGTTCTTCATAGGATAGCCTGACAACCTTATTTACTTTCTATTTATGTGAGGAAACATTCCCTCTGATTCAGTGAAGCAAGGAAATATAGTAAAACAGAATGGTTAAGTGCTCAGTGCTTAGCATAGTACCTGACACCTAGCAAGTATTCTTTAATAGTGGTGCCAGTTAATAATATTAATAGTAGTCACGGTTGTTGCATTAGCCTTTAGCTTTTATTATATGTGATTATTATCTAAGCTTTTCACGATTCCTGTTTGCAATACAATTACAACTTAATCTTTTAGCTTATTCCAAGATTAAGAGTAAAGAAGTCTTTAAAAATAGGAAGTAATTAACCTGGGTACAGTGGCTTACACCTGTAATCCCACCTATTAGGGAGGTTGAGGCAGAAGGATTGCTTGAGGCTAGGTGTTTGAGACCAGCCCAGGTAATATAGTGAGACCCTATTTCTAAAAAAAATAATATGAAGAAATTAGGAGGCTGGTTTTCTTGAATTACTTTCTATTCCTAATTTTGATTAAATATATTCTTAAAATAATCTTTTGCATTATTTGATAGTTTATTTTTCCCTATCATACAAAAAGGTTTACAAAGACTCTCATGTCTCTATATTTTTAAGACACAGTGTTCTGTTTTTATATTCAATTTAAAGGGTTTTTGGGGGTTTTTTGCAGCTGTGAGGCAGCAGATGATAAATCAAAAACTAATATTTCCAACTACCTCAAAAAATAAAAGTCTGTGACAGACCAAATATGGGCTAAACGAGGCTTATGGATGATTTGTTCTAATTAGATGTAAGGTAAATGTTCCTGCAATTGTGAATTTTATTAAAGTCAGAACATGTGGTTGTTCAGCCTTTCTTGCATTGCCCTTTAAAGAATCATTTGAAAATATTTTGGGTCTGCTGTCGCTGAGACAATATGGCTTGGCAGTGTATGGTAACTTAATAAGCTCACCACATTTGTCATGCAGAAACTGTTCTTTATATGCAAAGCTGTCAGACAGATTGAGTATATAATTCTTCTTTGCATGAAATAATATGATAAAACTCCAGTATCAAATTGAATGCTGTACTAGCATTTAGAATCTTTCATGCATAGGTTGGAATTGTTTTACAATGGAAGCATTGTTTGATGACAAATACTCTTTTTGTAACATTCATCAGTTATGTTTTAATAGCAGGCATTATCCTCGTGAATATAGGTCTGCCTTTTTTGCTGTTAACATACTAGAAAATGAATCCTGCTTCTCAATTATGTTTGATATTTTTTAAATGGTTGACTGCTACAATTAGACTAAGCTATCAGTGTTGTAGATATTTGCATTTTTCCTACAAAAGCCTACCATATCTGATTTTGCTAGTTCTGTGATAGAGCAGACATTATTTACCTCCTTCCTGATTTTGATTCAATTTTCAATGATCGTGCTTACTGATATAATATTTTAAGTCCCAGTTCACTGCAGAAGAGAATTGCGTGTAGTGTGTGCCAATATAACGCATGTTGGTGTAAGCAGTGAGAGAATCAGCAGAAGTTGTGCATATAGCCCATGCGGCAAATTCTAGAGGGTCAGGCATTTGTATTTTGGTCAGTGGGGGACATGCTCAAAGAACTGGCCCTCCGTGTCAGTTTCAAGGGCTAAAAGGGAAAGAAATCACTACAAATATGCACACAGCAAATGTGCTTAAAGTAGCTCTTTGCCAAGCAAGTTCCTGTTACAAAGTGGCCCCATGCCAAAGCTCTTCCAAGCACTCCACTGCTACTTAATATATTTGGTATGTGGGAGAAACTCGTAACTCTGGGACTGCCCATTGTACAGGGTCTGTCACGTCTGGAGTGTGAGCATTCCAAAGCTTCACAGCAACCCAGCACAGAACTCAATAGGGAGAACAGGGACAGGGTTTAGCCTCAGTAGGAACAGACCAAAAAGTACATTTGTGAAAGTTGCGACGTTCTCTTTCTCTGTCTTCCCTCTTTCCTTTTTTCCTCCCTTCCTCTCAATTCCTCCCTCCCTCCTTCTCTCCCTGTTTTTGATTTTGTTTTTTATTCTATTTTTGAAGGGAACTCTGGTCTAAATGTATTAAAAATGATTATCAAATATTCATGGAAATTCTTAGGCCTGGGCTTGTAAAACCCTAATTTTTCAGCTGATCAGCCTTTCCGGGTTCTCTTAACAAAGGAAAACCAGATCTTTTACATCCCATAGCTTCATAGCAAAGCCTCCATCTGGAATGAATTCGGCGTCTCTAACAAATATGTGTTCTCTATTCAAAAACCATCTAAAAATAGAGCTCAAACAAGTAAAAAAAAATATTCTAACATTTTCTTCATGTTTTGTGTGGTAAGCACAATTCGAAACAAGCTTTCTGTTAATTTTCATAGGCTTAAAAGTTGAGGTACTTTTGTGTGCATGTACAACATATTTTGTTCAAGGATGTTTTCTGGTCCAAAAGATAACCTAGCAATTGTGTTTGTTAGCAAGGCACAACTCTTATCACAAGTTGGCCTTTACATAACATTCAAATACAAGTATCCAAAGTGAAATGTTCAATCAAGATCTACTGGCACATGCCAATTTTTCTTATGTAATTTCACATGAAGAAAAACACAGCCAACCTGTGAGGTTGTGTTTGCAGCATAAATCACAAATGAAACAGATGGCAATTACTTTGGTACTAAACCAAAGAATAGCCTTATAGGAAAACTGAGCCCTTCTAAGAATTATAATCCGTTCTGTACTTTATTAATCAGCTACCAAGTATTAGGCATTGTAAGTGGGATATATTAATATATATTTATGAACATATAGAAATATATCTTCTCATTTAATCCTATAAAGAAATTATTAGTTATTCTATAATGAGAAAACTGAAGCTCAGAAAATTTATCAAATTTCCGAAAGTAAACTGGCTGATAAATACTAGCATAGATATTCAAACCCAGGCTGGCAACGTCTCCTTTGCCGCCATGTTCCCCCTTAGGAAAGGAAAAAGTGACAATAGATTGATCTTTTGGGTCTAATCCAAATTAAAATAATTAGAAAAAAATTCAGCTTATATTCTGGATACCTTCTCTCTTTTCCTAGCCTTCTAACACTATTCAATGTTTTAAGTATAGAGCTTTTACCAAACCTGAAACTGTTTTTAAAAATACTGTCATTATAATTTCATTGTAACATGCTAAAAATTCTAAAATTAATCCTATAATATTAATGTGTATAATAGCTTTGATTATTCTTAACCCCTAAAGCTTATCCTTTTTGTTATTTTGTGAAGATGATTAATGGCCTCCCCATTTTTGAGATGGAAAAACTGAGGCTTACCAGTATCAAGTGACATGTCCAAGAGCCAAGGCCAGTCAAAGATGTAGGGATCTGGGAAGAAAACTCTCATGTTCTGGTCCATGCTCTTCTTCTGTGTTGTGATTGGCCCTCTGTGAGCATTTTCCAATAAGCTCCACATCTATTTTGTCTTTGATTTGCATTCATTTTTATGTGCCAGCTATAAAATATCAATCCCAGCATCTTAAATATCACAAATGAGCCTTAGAATGTATTTTACACTTCATCTGTGAGTTATATAAAAGCAAATAAAATGTTTCATGCTTTACAAATTGACGTCAACTGAGGCACAAAAAGAAAAAAGAAGAATAATTGGCTTTCCTTCAGCCCGACAATATGTCCTTTATAAACCACGGAATTGACTCACTCCTGTAAAGGTTTAGAACAGTGGTTCTCAAAGTGTGGTCCCTGGACCAGCGGCTTAGACTACCTGGGAACTTGTAAGAAATGCAAATTCTCAGACCTACTAAATCAGAAGCTAAGAGAGTGGAGTCTAGCAATCTTGGTGTTAAAAGCTCCAGATAATTCTGATGAACACTAATGCGTCAGAGCTAGTGGTCTGCTGATTTAGATTATACTGGCCTACGTTTTCTCCCTTCCTCCCTCCCTCCCTTCCTTCCTTTTTTCTTCCCATTCTTTATTTCTTCCTTTTTTCTTCCTTATTACATAAATACTTTAGTTTCTTGGTTTTGCATAATTAATGTCCTTTAAATATACAGTTGCTAAGCAATCACTTTATTTATTCAGATATGGTTCAGAACAAATTTTATCACTGCTTTATGGATGAGTGGACCAGCATTATCAATTTTGATATGACTCTTGGCAGGTGTTTTCCTTGCTGATTTCAAATGATTGCCCCACCTGTTTGTCTCTGCTGCTCTTGCTACTAATTGGCATCTTTGTTGGCAGACCCCACGGAGAGGTCAGCCATTGTACGCCAAGAGACTCCACGACCCTCTCACTTTTGCTGCCCTCTCACCTCTTCCCGTGGTACCTCCTGGGTAGGGCTCTGGAAAGGGATGAGTCAGGTGGGCAAGCCTGCCTTCGCCAGGGCCCATGCCATAATTCTTTTGGAGATAAGTAGGGAAGCCTCATTCTTCAAGCTCTAGGCCCAAATTCCCTCTTCACCAACACTAAATTCACTTCATTATCCTTGCCTGACTGAAGAAAGACCAAGACGAATGGCATTTACAAGTGAAAAAGTCTTGGGGGCAGGAGCTTTGGAGTGTGCCTAGTAAGAAATCAGTTGTTCTGTCTGTCAGTGTTTTGTGTGCTTGTATGAGCGCCAGGAAGTGGCTGCAGGTCCTCACAGATGTGGAATTTCTGATCTTTTGTTGTCCAAAAATGGCCGGAGAGCGCTACATTGCAGAGTCATTAATCATGATTATTAAGCAAAGGGCTAGAAAAGCTTTAGGGCTGTTATTTAACTCCTAACAGCACCTCAAAGTGAATAGACCTCAGGTAGCTCTTAATACTTTTTTTACAAATGTGAAAATATGTTGTTGGGACAGTCAAATCTTTCTAGGGAGGCTGACGGTGGTTTAAATAACCACTTTCCTCACAAGTACAATTGCAAAAGTTCTGGCAAGAACCTCCATATAAAATAGTACGTTACTGACAAATCTCAGATGCCATAAATTCCTTTAATAGAGAAGAAAATTTTGAATAAATTAGAGGAAGATCTGAAATAAAAATGCCTTGAGAAGAGACAAACTATTGTCTTAAAAATCACAAGATGGTGCAGAGTTCTGTTATCAGATTATGTGCTGGGATGGGGAGAGAAACGCATTTTGTTGGCTGCAGGTAGGAGGAAAATGAGAGCAGTAGCATCCTTTGCACCCAAGAAGATGGCTGCCAAGGGGAAAATTGTGCAAAAAAAAAAAAAATGGAGATGAGGCTAGACATAAAGATTGCCTTACATTTTTGCTGAGGACAGATCTCGACTGATACATATCTTCTGTCAAAGCACAATCCTAGATCAAAGCCATGGCAAACACAGAGGGAGAGATTTTAATAAAGTTTGTCTGTCTTTTCCCAAGACTGTCTACATAATTTGTGGAGCCTAGTGCAAAATGATAATGTGAGGCTCCTTCTTAAAAATGTGTGTGTGTGTGTGTGTGTGTGTGTGTCTATAAAATTTCAAGATGGTGGTAGCAGAGAATTCAACCAAGAATGGTGTTCTTCTAAGCGAGGAGCCCTGTGCACAGGTCTCATGCTCTCTTCCCCTAACTACTTCTTTAAAGATATTTTTTCCCCTTTTTGCCCAATGTATATCATCACTAGGGTGCTATCTTATGACAGAATACAATTTTGTAAAATCTGATTATAACATTGGATATTAAAAGTTTTCTCTTGACTTAATGGAGGATTTTGAGGATGGAGGAATACCTTCTCTAATGGCCAGATAAATTGAGAGTTGAATGTGTCTCAAAATCGTATGTCTTTGCCCCATTCATCATATTCTTTATAACATTAGTTCCATGTTTGTACTAGTGAAATTAGGCAAAATGCCAAATCCTTTCCTCTTTTCAAAAGTCAGGTGTTCTTATAAGAGAAGAATACCTTTTATCTGAATCTATTATAGCAAAAGCATAGCTGTAAAATTCCCTAAAACCAATTCTACCTTTTAGGAGATGTCAAATATCTCAGTTTCCTCTATGTGCTTTGCTTTCTTGGTTTGACAAGCTAATTATAACATAGTGTTTCAATGTTATAACAGAAATGGAAGCAAATAAAGTATATTTTATGATTTCTATCACTCCTTCCCGATATATATATATATATATGTACCTCCTTTATAAAAAAGTTAGAGTAAGTTTCATCCTTTTTGAATAGATAAAATGCTATCTTTAATACTTTTTAATTTAAATTTAATTTAATGATTTTAAACATATTTTTTAACTTATTCATACTAGTCTTCAACATGTGAGATATCATTGTCATAAGCTCTATACCACTCTTGCAGTAAAGAGGAAGAGCTAGCCACAAGCAATAATCCTTTTGGTGTGTTGGAGGAAAAACAGGTCAATATAAGTATAAAAATAAATAAATTCATATATTTATAGAAATATATCCATATATGTAATTCATACATACATAAAATGTTGCTATACATGTTTATATAAAGTAAATAAGCAGTGAAATCTTTATAAGTAATAAAACTTATAAGTGATAATTGCATAAAAATTCTATTAAGAAATACAAAAGAATCAAAATGTTTCATATGTTCTCTCATATAATTATTAACTCTGTGAAGTAGATAGTATCACTGTTTTTTCAAATAAAGAAAGGAATTCAGGAAAATTTATTTATATTGCTCATTGTCACCCATTGGAAGGTTCAAACACTCATCTGTTAATTCCAAAATACATGTTCTTTCTATTCTACCCTGCAATCTCAAGCATAACGTTTTAAAATATTCTAAGGCCAGCCATGGTGGCTCATGCCTGTAATCCTACCATGCTGGGAAACCAAGGTGGTAGGATCGCTTGAGACCAGGAGTTTGAGACGAGTCTGGGCACCATAGTGAGAACCCATCTCTAAAAAATTTTTATTCTGTTATCTCTTTTTATGTCTACTTGTTTATATTAAGTTGTACAATAATATTCAGTTTGACCAACAAGGTTAATTAAAGCTCAAGGAAGTAAGGTGAGGTGTCTGAGCTTGATCAGTTCTCCAGGAGCCTGTCCGAGTCTGCAGCATTGCACTGAGGACCTCAGGTCTGTGTTCTTGTCCCTAGGCCACACCATCTCTACTTGGCTTCTCCTCTGCTTACTATTCTTAACAGCATGCATTTCTCTTCAGTAGTTTATAAGAGTTGCTACCTTTTTAACATGCATAGAATTATTATTTCCATTTCCCACCATATAAATAATAATTGTCCTGAAACAAGGAAAACAAACCATAGTCATCTTTATTCTGAGAATGTAGAACTGAGCTCTTCATTTATAATGCCAAACACTGTTAATTAGATTTAATTTAATTGGATTAAAACAGAAGGGACACATTTTCTCTTGTCTATGTAACCTCTCCTTTCTTGCTTAATCTTCATAATACATCATGTGTTTAGGAAGATTGCTTGCATCCCTGGGGATACAGTTGGTGTAGCTGGTGACTCTAGAGAAGTCTAATTCTCTAACGATTTTTGGTGTGGTAGGGAGGTATATTTTCAAAGTAATGTAGGATAAACCACGAAGATACAGTGCTGAATCTCCCAGATTATTTCTTCCAGTTATTTCCAGAAATGGGGGCTTCAGATATGAACAGAAAATAGACACTTAGGTTCCTTACTAACTGACTTAGTGGATCATTCATGGGGACTAGAGACCTAGTTTTGTCTGCTACTCACAGGTATGTTGAAGAACTGACCCATCCTGAAATCAACTTGTGAGCCAATTTCAAATGGACGGAAAATGGTAAATCTTTTATTGGTTTGAGTATATTTTCAGCCTGTTGCTTTTCTGGGTTTGGAATATGCTAAAAATTAATTTACCTGTGCCTTACTCATTGTGTCTGTTATCTGCACTTCTCATTTCTATTTGCATAAGGTATTGAAAGTTTAGAATCACTGAGAAAAATTATCCTTTAAAGATTGTCTTTAAGGACCACAGTATAATAAATAGTTAACTTAGAACTTAGATTATTAAATTAATTATTATTATGAAAATAATAATGGATAACATAGCATAACTTAGCTGTATGCAATTAGATATTACCAAGTGGGTGAGGAATTTATTTCCATAGTTGTCAAAAATATAATCACCTTGAACCTTATGTTCTACTCCTATTTTGATCAATTGTATGGTGAGATAAGTACATGTTACAATCTATAAGGTCTGATGGAATCAGACAGTTAGTTTTTCACACACTGTACAAAACAGTTCATACATTGGACAAAGAGTTAGGAAACATCTTCCAGCCCCTTCTCCATGTAGGATTCTAAGTTTGTAATATAAAGAAAGACCAACTAAAAAGTTTTATTGGAATAATTTACTGGTGGAAAAATTGATTTGCTGGCTTGTGAAGTAGAGACTGAAATTCTAATCAGATGAATGGTATGTAGTGCAACTGGTTTCTTATATAGTTACCATTCAGTAGGAGAATGATTTCTGCAGTGGTGAAACGTTTGTCTCTGTATAAATAACTCAATTCAGTAACATATTTGCACCCATGTTTTTGATCTAGTGAAGTAACATAGGTAGAAACAACATAAGAAAGAGCTTCCATGAACACAGAAAGGTTATGAGTTCTGGTCTGAGTGAACAATTTTCTTTTATATGTAACATCAAATCACAGGAAAAGTCCCTAACTTCAAAGATGGAAGATAACATTCCTCCCAACTGGAATAGCTCTTAGGTCTTTGTAGGCATGTTGGTGAATTTGAAGGATTGGGGAAAGCTGATTCTAACTTGCTGCCCCTGAGACAACACTTCTGCTTATAACGGTTCCTTCACAAAACAAAAAATTGGGTATAGTGGCATAAATTTACTTCTCTGCTGCCTTTGATCCTAAGATCACAGCTAGTAATTTATGTGATATTTAATGGATTAAGCTGCACACAGGTTGTCTCCGTTGTTCTTGTTCTTTACAATAATAATGCGGTGCAAGCCTAAATAATAATGTTTTATTTCCTAGATAAGGAATTGGGGAGTGTGTGCAGTTCAAGTATAATACTTGCCTAAGGTCATGTAATAATGGGTGGTAAATCTGGGATTTGAATCTAGATCTCTTTCCTACGTCTATGTTACTGCCTATTACTGACCTCAGACAGAAAAAAAGTCACATTTTTCTTTCTTTTTTTTTCTCCCTCCTTCCCTTCCTTCCTTTCATCAAATCAAAGAAACCAAACCCCCTCATATGTGTAAAGGAAAGTCTTTTCCTATCATTTTTATTCATCCATTATTTTTAAAGGCATGCAGTAGACCAGGTGCTATGTTAGGCACCCCGGAGTGCTGAACAGCTTTGAATATCATCACAGGACCGTGTCGTGAGTAGAATCATATCACACAATAGCGATCGCTTGTTTCCTGAAAAGTAGAACAGACACAGTCTCCTAAAAACTTACACTTCTCTAAACTAAACAAGGGCAAATTGAAATTGTCCTTTGTTCTGCTTCAGTTCACCAGTTCTGAATCTTGTTTTGGGAATTGCTGATAGAGAGCAAGTTCCCAATCACAGCTATTATTTTTAGATTCATAAAGACTCTTGTGTCTATAGATGGTATTCCCTTTGTTGAGGCTAATGTCTTAAATGCAGTCCAAAATCAATTATCTATTATGTGCAAGCAGGCTACCCATTAAAAGGTGACTGCTCTCTTTTGTGTATGCTTACTGGTATCTGGCACCCACATCACAGGCAAGGAACAGAGACGGTCACTGGTGCTTTTCTGGGAGTAGCTTAAGCCAACATTCTTCATGTATGTGTTTTCGTTTCTCTCTATCCAAAAAGTATTATTTAAACTTTTCAACATTTAGGCATAAAGGAAATGAATATAATAGATTCTCTCATAATTTTCTACATAAAGGAATTCTCCAAAAAAGGAGAGTACAGACACCCTCAGTGGCTGTCATTTCTAACTCCTCGTGGGAACTTCAAGCCCAAGATGTCTTTTCACAATGTGCTGTACAATTCTTAATTATCAAACGTCGAATTTCAGCCATTCTACAAACACTATTTAGCCAAACTGTGATGGCAGCAATATACGTCTTGTTAAAGACCCTGAAGTTAAATTACTGCTGCACTATTTTCCTTCGAGGCTAACCTGTTAGTTATGGTGGAAGTCAGCTATGGACTGGATCTTCTCGCTCCTCTAGACTTCCTTTATTATTTTAAATGACCTCTTTGAGCTAAGGGGCAGCAATTTGCATTCTTTGTTCAATGAATTCTACCAGGTAGTCTTGTCTATAATTTCCCTTGTGAAGGGAACAGAAAGAGGAATAAATTGTCTCTTGAAAACTCATGGCTTTATCAGCTTCTGTCACAGAAATGCTACAGATTTCAATTTTCTCGACTAAGGACTATTTAATATCAGGAAGTTCTACATTCTAACAATTTTGAAGGAGGACGTTTATTTTTTCTCCCACTCTTTCTCATTCTTTCTTCCTCTTGATTGTGCTTTATCTAAAACCTTGATTTCCCCCATTGCTTTTATGGGGATTCCTCTGAAAGACATAAAATGCCTCTCTCCATAGGAAGTCCTCTCATAGGAGACAGCTCTTTCCATCTGTGTATTTTACTTGCCTTGCATGTGGTTTTCTCATTCAAATGTACAGCTCACCATGCTCCAATGCAACTTACTAGAGTCTCCTAGAAAATGCATGTTATCAGCCTTACAAGTAGGTCTGATGTTTTAAGGGACAGGCTTACAATACATGGCCAGAGGAGGCCATTAAGGAAACAGGTTTGATTGAAGTTCTGACACAGATGTTGACAGCATAATTAAAATGATTAATTTGGAGTAAGAGAGTGTTTCAAACTAATTAGAAAAATGGTTTGGTTATACCCCCAGACTGTACATGTGGTCAGAGGAGCCAACTTTTTGGTACAGAGAAGGGAAAAGTGAAGATATATATTAAAACTGTGTCATTGTTCTTTTATTGAGAGGATCCTGCAAAGTTAGAAAGTTATGATTTATTTTTATGTGTTTTTTTTTCTTTTTTTTGTGAGTCTTTGGGTTTATTATCTCAGCCCCTTTTGTAAGCCTGCTAAGGATGTAGTCATGTTCAGGAAATAGAGGGAATAAGTGCACACAGCTAAAGTTGACCCATATTAATATAAATTAATTCTCAGTCAAAATGACTACTTGCTTGTTGCTACATTAGAGGGAATACAACTACACAAAAACTCCAGCAGATGACTTAGCACATAGTACGGGCTTATTGTGTGCGTGTGTGTGTGTGCGTGTGTTTGTGTTTGTGTGTGCACAGAGGCAGCCAAAACAATGTTTTTGAGTATGACCGATTACTAGGACTGTGCAGTTTTGCTTCCAGTTTAAATTTTTGTTTTGTTGGTAATTTCTGTTGTATTGTGAATTCCAGTGAAGGTAATTAGATCTTATGCATTCAGAACACCTGATTGTCACGGACCAGATTGCGGATTATTAGTAAGCATTGGCAAGGGCATATTTCAGGCCTCTTTGCATATGCAACTTAGTTAAAACATTTCTGGGTTTCTTTAAAACCTAACATATGATTCTGTGGGTTGGAGCTCTTAGGGGCACAAAGAAAATATTACATAAAAGAACTCCTTTGGCCTACAAGCATAACATTTTAATAGCTGTTGACTGTAACTTTCTAACTGAAAGTGATATGAAAAACAAGTTCTTGCTAGATTTCAAGTTTTTCAGTTTTTGCTCTGTAAAGCCTGGTAGTGGGTTTTCACTTAATGCCTTTGCTACATGAAAAAGGAGTTTCACCAAGAATGTCGGGAATTCCTTTGGTGCCCAAAAGGAAATATGAGGACTCTGGAGGCTGATGAGAAAGACAAAAAAATGGGAAGGCCATAAACTTCATGCCAATTCCTGCAATTTATTTCATTCTCTTTTCAAAATAAGATCTGAAATGAATTAGAAGTATTTTTAAGAAGCATCAAGTTAACTTTCTAGCACTTTCAAGTTTAACAAAAGTCAATATTCTTTAAGTGACAGATAAATATGTATAGGTAAGTTTACTATTTCTAGATTTTTAATTTTTAAAGGTATTTAAATTCCATTTTTTGCATGCAAGTTACAGACTAAGATACATAGGGGAAAGGGTAGATTAGAGATCTTTTTGCTTTAATTTAATAAAACTAAACTTACTTGTAATCCTGTTAAATTATAGTCTATCTTGTATATTTTTGATAATTAAAGTTATTATCTATGGGGTGTGTGTGTGTGTTCATGCTGGGGGAAAATGGTCTGTTGGGAAGAATGGCATTTTGACGAATCACAGGAAATAGTAAATTATGTGGATTCCGCACAATTCCCAAGGCTATGACAAAGATTTCCCCCCAGAAATTCATGAACCAAGGTCTGGAGGGAGTTTGGATGGAACTACAATTCAATTGGTTTACTTTGGGAGGAGTACAGGGTGGGACAGAATTAAATGTTTAGTTTATTTCTCCAAACAAAACCCGTTGTGACAGCACCCTTAAGAGAGAGAGAGAAAGCAAACTTGTTTTTTTACACACAGTTTTTCACGGTACGAAGCATTGAGGCATTCAAGATGATATAGACCTTTAAAAAGTTTACATTGGTGATCATAATAATAACCTATTCAAAACACTTCAGAAAGGAACAAAACTGTACAGAGTGGGGTTGACTATATATATATACATGAAGTGGTAATGAAGTAAACAACAAACGAGTTTTCCAGGATCCTGAATGCTTGCGATTTACTGAGTTTTAGGATTTCTTTATCAATAAAGTTGAAAGCCTTATCTTTTTTCCCCGAAATATTCTTGTTTTCCTCTTTTTTCGAGACTTTTGCCTGCCTTGTCAATTAAGCTAATTAAGGCTGAAAATAATTCCCCAAAGGGGACATTGAACTGAAATATTTCAGGCAAAATCATTTCTAAGACTTTTAATCTAGTCCGGAAATATTAATAATATGCAAGTGGGGTTCTGCATAAAAGAAATGCTATAAAATGCTACATTGTTCTTAGAGCATATAGTCAGACAAAACACTGCATTTACTGTCTCCAGAAAATGAAAGTTAAGTTATGCAGTTCATCAACAAGCTTTATTATAGTGTCACATACTTGTGGTAGACTTAAGGCCGTGGGAACTTTTCACTCTCGACTCCTCTCCTTTAAAGAAAACAAATCAAACAACTCTTTATTTTTAAAAAGGGGTACAATACAATAATGGAAATGTGGCTTATAGTCTCTGCTTTTCACTAAAAATTTGAGTAGCGATTGGCAAAAACTAAAAATCTTAAACTCTCTGAGCTCCAATTTCCTCCTTAATTAAGTGAGGTCACAGAGATCCAGGATCCACTTTAAGTAGCAAATTGAGGCTCAGTTCAGAAATGAGAATGTGCAGTTCCCATTCAATAATCCATCTTTAATAAAAATGTGGATCAACATTGTGTTTCTTCCTCCAGCTCAAGTCTGCAGCAGAATAGGCTTCAGAGTATGGAGGGAGGCATAGAGCTTCTTTCTCTTTCCTCTCTAGCAGTTCCCCTCCTCCCTCAGCCTGCTGAAGCTCATTTCTGTCCCTGCTGGTGTCAGAGTGAGGAGGGGAAGCAAGGGAGGAAGGCAGGGAAGTTCTCCCTTGACTCTCTTAAGCAGATTTTGTGTACTCTTACCAGGTCTCTTTCTTTCTTGGAAACTTGCTTAGGCTCCTTAGAAGCCTCTACTGTCAGAAAGCCCATCTGTGAGTCCATGTCCGTGGCCATGACACTCTGAACACACCCAGTCTCATCTGAAAGCACAACTGTGACATCAGTGATATATTTTTCTATCTCTCTGCTCCCTTTTTGCCACCCCCAGCACCCCTAAACCCACAGGTGTACTCTCCAAATTCTCTCTGTAGGAGTCTCATTAAGCCTGCCAGCGGTTCTCCCAGACAGGAGACACAAAAGCCACAGCCTGGCTCTTTCTCTCCTCTGTAACCTGCA